>DWNE01010578.1:0-10267 GCA_018249875.1 Cecropterus toxeus
AAAGTGAGCCGGCAACCACACCCTTCCAACGAAACGCAAGAACTGCTTCACGCTAGAAATAGGTGTGGCGGTGGGACCTCCCGGCTTCGAACTACATTGGTTCATCATCATAACCTTTTACCTTCACACCTGGTAAACGTGTGAAGGTAAAAAGTATGAAGTGTGTAAAAGATGTGAAGTGTCCTAGTGTCTAGTCTTTGATCCTGTAAGGCAACTAGTGTCTCTCATTGGGATAGTGATGTATTGAAGAATATATACATAATATAATGTCTTTTCTAGGTTACTTCTACTTGACAGAAGTGCGCCCGCCGTGTCGCCGCCTCCTACGTATAGATCCAATTCAGCCAGTCTAGTCAGGTGAGATCTATATTAAATATAAATGGGTTTTATCTATAAGATCTAGTTTTCTTACTCGGATTAAAGGTAATACTAATAATAACTTAAAGATTATTGCTATATCAAGTGATACACTTGTTTCCAGATCTATCTGCTTATACCTTTATTAGACTATATTTTCAAGGTAGTATTATTCATTGTGATTACTGTTGTGTTTTTATTTATGTTTTACGAAATTCATGAAGGGATTTTACTAAGTAAACATATTGCCAAAACTCATATTTATACATTATGGAAAATCGGTTTAATCCTGCTGGTTTCAGGTAAATTTAGTCTGGAATCTGGTGATGAAGTCTGATCCGATCCAATACAAAACAACTCAATTATAAACAACACACAACGCTTAGGCTTATTTGATCTATCTTCTTAATAATCTGTACTTTAAGTTATCGTAGAAGAGATATGATTAATAAAATTGATTTCAATATTGTTTTGTCCATCAGAGGATCGACCGGAGCGGCATGGTGCGGCTCAGAGTACAGCGGTCCCCCGTCGTACCGGGCGCCGCGGGCCGACCCGCCGGTACCCGTCACCGACAATCTCCCGTCACTAACACCCCTCGACCTCAAGTACGCCGAAGACACCATAGAAGTACCCACCCCTACCGAACAGAAGGACCCAGACGAACACCTCGTCACCATAGTCCACACGGACTCCCAACCCGTCATAGTGACGGTGTCAGGCTCCCCCGCACTCAACGACACCCACACGCAACCGCCTTCCGAGATCGACATACTAGCACACTTATAACGAATACGCTTGTGATTTGGAACAACGATACCAATACACAAAGTAACGAAAGACAAAAGTGTCCGTGACAAGTGGTTTTCACAGAACTTTAATTTGTAAATTGTAGGTATTTAAAGATTCAGTTTTTGGTACGATCGAAATATGTGCAAAGGGTGGAGTGCACGAGAAGCGATATAAAGAGAATGCAACAGACAGCGCTATGGAATTCCTACGAATGAAATTACAGGCGAATTAAATAGCTTGGATTTTAAACCGTTTCGACTTTGCATTTCGGGGATTATTCTCGCTAACGAGAACTGTTCAGTAATGAACTGCACTAAAAATAGATCTCTTTAACAGCTTCCACTTTAAACGGGCTACATTTAATCCTTTGTATATATTTACTACCGAAACGGTGACGTACCTTATATTCTTGTAGATAAGTATGTAAATAGCACTGGCCCACACGATTGAGTTTGGTTTGCTTATTATTACGTTAATTTAACAAAGCATGTGCCGTGTATATACGAGTATTACAAATATTGTTAGTAAATATTGTAATCTTCCAACAATTAAACCTTTACAAACTGACGGGCATGTAAATTGAGTCAAATTGATGATCGTCTTTCAAACATATTGATGTTAGAAGGATTTAAATTTAGATTCTTTCTCAAAGATTAATTAGCGTTGAGAATTTTATGTTTAGTTATTTAAAAATATTTGAAAGGCATCGATACAATTTATTGCCTGTCAGTTTATTATTAAACCAAAACCTTCACCGTAATGTACAACGTATGAACATAATTAATGTAATGCCAATGGTTGTTTCATATATTTTGTAAATAAACTGCATCTTTGACGTTTTTATTACCGCCAGTGTGCTCAGAGTTAAAATGTGTATCAATTACTTTTATATGTGAATACCTCGCGATTTATCATTTTTATTGTAGTTATTTACCTACGGACGGCCATTATTTCACATTATTGTTCCCGCATAGTATTTTGTTTATGCGACCCGAAGAAAATTCTTGGCTAACATCAAATTTCAATTAATATTATAATTCACGGACAAGCTATATAAATAACTCCAAAGAGAAAATAACTATGAACCAAAAGACTAAAATTGTCGGTCAGAATAAAAAAAAAACATATTTTGGGTTAATTTGATTTGATAATCAAAGTATATATAGGTAACAATGTAAAAATGTTTGATATTTATCTTAACATTATGCATCATATTATACAAATCAGGAATGATATGTATGTACAGATATTTTCATCATCTATACATTCAAAGTGGCATTGGAATGAACGCAGAAGCTGCCTCCATACATGAACGGCTCTGATATAATTAAAAATATATTGGAATTTGAAGCATTTAATATGTGCTCGCGATAGTCCGCGATAGCTCGCGATAGTCCAAAAGAACTAATATCTCACCTGAAATTGGAGTACGTTGAAATGGATTCTATTCCAGATCCCTTTTACAGAATTAACGGTTTTAATGGACTTTTGGAAACTACTTTTAACATACGTTGGAAATACTTCTTTTTCATTTTGCCAAACTATTTCAAGTTTAAATCAGAGTTCAAATCGATTTATTGGCTTAAAATTAATTATTATATTATTTATCTTAATTTCGAGGTATTCCAAATATTCAATCAAAGTCAAAATATAATTCCTAGAGTTGAAATGTCCTTTAAAATCAGAAATACACATATGTATCTTGTATTTGCAAAAAATATAGATAACATTCACTGCTCGGTATTCCATCTGCCTATCGGCCTTTGACATCCCTTTTTTTAAATGAAGTTATTTGGTATTTTTTATTTTGTTATTTGAATATTACGTTGAAAACCATCGGATAGTCAGTATTGATGAATATGCTATATTTCCAAAATTTTATTACCCGGCTCTGAATAAATCCTTATTGATTTTTTCGTCCAATAGATTTGAAGGTAATAAATAGGCTGTGACAGACGGATGGACAGAGAGTGATTCTATTAGATCCGTTTCACGATTGTACTGTATCATAAAAAGGGTATTTTGTATCTGTTTTTTAAATGTTCAATTTTTGGTAGTAAAACAATACCTGCGTGCACTATATTGTTTTTACAATTAATACGTTATTTAAAATGTATATAAACGGTTGCGTTGACATATGCAGTATTACTAGTTATTTGTATAGTCTGCTACTTCTACCCAATAATTTAGGTACATTTCATTTCGTAGAAATAGTGACCAATTTCATCACAAGCCTTTTGCACTACGAATTTGGTAGTTAAAACTATAATTGCTTATAGGTCATTTAGCTCTCTAATCAAAGTTTTTAAATAGCTAACAATAATACCTATTGCTGTATTGAACGATATAGACGAGCTTGAGACGTTCGAACTTATGTTCTCCGTGAAAGCAACGCACCAGAGATTGTCATTTTCAATTTACGATCGGATTAATGCTTAAAATTCGTGATTTTAATATTTACAGTATTTCCTACTAAAAATACTGTATTTTGTACAACATACAGTAAATAATATTTTAAAGACTTGAAGGAAATTTACGTCGACGAAAAAAAAGGTTACAACATATTTTTACAACTTTGTCCAATTTGACGACTACAAAAGGTTCTTTCTTCGACCAAATTTCGTAATAAAATTAAACGCATACTGTAATAAACCATTACAGTAGGTATTCAGTAAAAAATTGATAATACAGTAGATCTACTGGAATAACAGTGCATATGGAATTACTGTATCAGTCTGATGTCACTAAACTGTAATAGACGTAGTCTATGAGCATAAAATGTTTGTTGTAATTAGACACTTGGTATCAAGTGTCACTTTTACATGACGACGTAATTGCAAAAAATACTGCAAATTTTTGAATACGAATTGAAATTACTGAACCCTCGAATAAAATAAGAAAACCCGAAACTCGAAACCAAAATAAAGAGTTCTACTACATTTAGTTCATTACAATTATTTTCAATCTCACCTATGTTTCATTGTACAGTTATGGTTTTGTAGATAGATATAATTGTAATAAAATGTTACTTGCAATTCACAGCTTTAAATATTTAATATTTATAATAAACTCTGACACAAACTGGTTTCTTGGTATAATTTATGCGACTTGAATAGTGAAGTATTACTATACAATGTAGATTATGATTAAAATTCTAATTCATAACCTAAAGTTGTGTAATATACTGTTTATGTTTAAGAAAATGTAATAATACATGTAATTTACGCTGTAAATAATGTTATTTGTAATATAAGAATAATAAATAAAGATCTTTAGTGAAATACACTTAATACTTTTATTTCTTTTCTATCTTTATATTTAGTATTAGTATAAAAAAGAAAGGTGAATAACTGATCCAAAGATTACACATAGCCGCAACCGGTGAACTTAGAATTCTAATTCTTATCTTAGAATCCTTCACATTGTTCTATATAGCGTAAGTGAGCAGTACAAAAATAATTTTGACTATTCCACCCTTACAAAGTAAAGATACAATAGGCGTTCAAAATATTTTAAAATAATAATAAATGCTATAATTTATAATTTGGGAATTCTAATCGTGCCTAAATACAGGTATAATTATAATAGTCAATGAACAGACTAGTTCTAATTAAATCGGCAAATATGAATTTGGCCTACATTTCTTCTTATAAATGTCTAGTTAAAATTCATTATTAAAGTAGAAATACCTACACAATTTAATACGACATTTCATTTTTATACAATACATACCTAAATCGAATCCTTATTTTACCTGTTTTATCGTTTTTGTTTTTTGCTTTTTTAAGATTATTATATTTAAACCTACGATTTAAGGAATTACGTCTTCTATTCGGATAGCAGAATATGTTAGCTTAATAACTACTTATTTAGTAATAATTACATCTAATAGAAGTAGGTACTAATCTTTTCGTGTCGTTTATACATTGACGACACAACACAATTGACAAACCATAGAAAAACTTCATAGCGTATTGTAGTTCTATTAAAACAGTTTTAGAACATTCATTTTTCTATTTTTTAGGTTTCCTATTCCAGTTTGCATTCACTGAAAATAAAACAATAGAAACATTCGTACCTATGTCGCTATTGTTATATCGAAACTATTTTCATACTCATACAAAGAGCCCCTAAAAAACCTCAAAAAGAGCTTCTAAATAACAATAACTTTCAATACGAATGGTTTTTACGTACATACTCGAAGTTTCCATGACAACGGAACAATAAGGCTGAAGAGACATGTTCGTTTTCCAAATTCAAATCTAATCTCACATTCCTATGAATCATTAGAATGGATTGATAATATGAATTTGAAAACCCGAATATTAGTGAAATAGTCGGTTCTTAAAATTGCGTAAACTGAAGATACTAAATTAATTGCATTTATATTAAGCAATCTGTTCGAAAAAGTAGCACCATCTGTATCTGGTAGTTGATCTAAAAGTTTGATTTTGTTGTTTTTTTTAGGTTTATTTCGTTATTATAACGGCATTAGCTTAAAATTAAATTAAATTAATGAGTATTAACATTTAACATATATTTAAGACGAGGCCCTTTAATTCAAAAATATATTAGACCAATTTTCTTATGAAAAATAAATATTTGGTAATATTTTACTAGGTTGGCAACATTGTATTCAACACAAATAAAAAAAACTGTTCTCAGATAAAAACGTAGGTAAAAGCAACGTTGGTTGCCTGCCTAACCCTCAGTCAAATAAAATTGCGGAATGAATGGTTTCAGTTGTCAATAGACCCGACATCAATAAATATGATTTTTATTTTAATGTATAGGTATAGGTAAATTGAAACACTCCAATATTTGCGCCGAACCATTCAATGTCGTTATGAAATATTTCTTGTTACTTTTTGTAGTTAGATAAATTTTGTCATTATTCACCATCATAGTGAAACATTCGTAGCTGCGACCCGTTTGATGGTGATGGCGGCCAGCCCTGAATATTCAATTATTTTTAGGCGGAACAAAATTTATAAATGCCGCCCCTACCCACTTGAATTTATTTTTACCATCTTAATCACTTCAGCCATCAGATGTCCAATAATTGGTGGTCATTAAAACGTATACATACGTGTCAAGAGTTCCACTTCCTACAAGCGTCCCAAAGGTTAAAGTTAAATTAATGATATGTGATGAATCATCACTGGTGATGATGATGATGAGTCGCGCATTCGTATGCGCGCATCCCTCCCCCCCTGCTCGATCAGGGGGCTGATGGCGGCCCTTCGTAGTTAGGCTATGGAGGTAGCACCAAACATATTTCTTTTAACGTAAATGTTAAGCAGTTCCTCTCTTCTGGTTTGCGTCTGGGCATGGCCAGACTACATTATTATATTAGACATTCCTCCAAACTAATTCTCAAAGGTAACAGCGTTGAACGAATTCAAATGGCAATGGATTTAAACTCACATCCATTTAAATTCAGTAGTGATGTGACTATTTCGTTAATTATCATATCAATAACGTAAAATACGTAATATCTCCTCGAAACTAAAAATATTTAATTCAGTACGTTACCAATAAATGCCTACATTGGGGCTCTGTTATTTTCTTAGGATATTTCACATGAAAATATCGTAAAATAACAGGGTAACAGCGACGACTTCAAAATAAGACACACATGCCTAATACGCTAGTATGTTGTACCATAATACTTATTCAAAAGGCATGTTTGAGTGAAATTAAATGAAGTACCCGCCACCGGATGTGGGACAAATTGTCCCATTCTAAATGTAAATCGAAACACTGGGGACCGATTCCGGCGCAATTGTCCCCGGTAATTATATTGCAAAACAATTTCAACGCAATGCCAACGACTTTGGAAAATGAAAATGCGACCAGTTTAGTAATATTGTCGAATAAACGCTGGCAATTTGAATAGAATGAATGGAAACTATAAAGTTAATTTCCATTAGCGTTTTATTTTAAGGTTTTCCTTCTTTGTTCATCCACCTAACTATAGCTTTCCTTAATATGGAATTTTGTATGCTTTTGTATACGTATTCAACCTGACATGGTAGATGACTTATATATTACGTAAATCTTGTTTACTTAAGTGATATTGTACGGAGTATTATTAAATAAATCCGGCCAAGTGCCGGACTTGCTCACGAAGAGTTCCGTGATAGATCACGGAACTTTTCGTGAGCAAGTCGAAGCAAGCAAAACGGCAAAAAGCACGTTTGTTGTATGAGAGCCACTCTTAAATATTTGCTTTGTTTTGTTTTTAGTATCTATTCTTATAGCATCAACAGAAATATATCATCTGTGAAAATTTCAACTGTCTAGCTAAAAAGATGGCCGCGAATAAAGTTAGGCTTGAGAGCGTAAGCCAAAGCCGTAAAAACATTCGAAATAATGAACTGTTTAACCATCACGGTTCATGAGCGGCCTGGTGATAGACATACGGACAGCAGAGTCCTAGTAATAGTATCCTGTTTTTACTTTTTGGTTACGGAACCCTAAAAAAGAAGTTTAGATGACTACTTTGTGCCTACTTCCAACTTTTATCTGACTTTCTTACGGATGAGACAAAAGGAAATAAAACGTGAAAGGTATCATCACAAAAGGTATTACCGAGCGCTTACTCTATAATTCATAGAAATAAAGCCAAAATATATTCTGTGCTATTATACGGGAACGTTCCCGGCCGAAACTTTTTAATATAGCCTCCTCAAATATTTTTCTTTTGATTTAAAGACGACGTTTCTTCCGTAAATTTAGTTCATAAATGCGCATTTACCTACCGCAGGTAATCGTAAAAATCTTGGGTAATATAGGTACGATACCTTAATAGAATATAAAAAAGTATTTTTATGTATAATCTACAGTAACTTATTAAAATAACCGTAGATATTATACTTTTTCACATTAAAATAATACTTTAAATTAAAGTAAGTTATAGTAAATACCTACGTATTAATCAGTAACTAAGATTATAAATCGCCCTATTGTTTAAAGATGATTACAATGCTATGCGCGTTCCTACGTCAGGACTTCTATAGCAAACCCAAGGTATTTCTGGAGCTCCATGGCGGTCTTTAAGAATTGTGCAAAAATAGCTATTTACAGCGATGCGATGCATACGCAACTCCTCTGGTGTTGCAAATGTCCTGAGTCCTCAGGTGATGAAAACTGCTTTCCATCAGGTAGCCCGTCTGCTTGACTGGTACGTAGATAAGTATTTGAAAGTATGAAAAGCTGGTTACCACTTTTTAAAGTTTCTTTCAATCATTAAGGCAGCAACTCATCTACCTACTCGGCAGACTGTACAACCTGTACAACAACAACTGATTTGAACAACCTGGAAACACTTCCAGCACAAGTTCCTTAGGCCAGGGACCCAGATGTGGCACATAAATAGGGTTGCAAAAAACCCATGCCCGTTGCGACATTTCTTGCAAAATTAACTTAAAGTTTGAAGATATATCATGCAGATCATGCTCCATCGAAAACAAACTTCACAACTAAGTAATGCGTGGGAACAGATTCGATTACGCGATACGCGTGATCGATGTGTGCTTTGCCCGCGAAATAAATTCTTTACATTTTACGTGGTCATTCAATATTCCTAATACGCCGATTTGTTAAAAAAATGTTTTATTGCCGACTAGCTTTTGCCCCCGGCTCCGTCTGTTTCAGTGATTTGTTACGATAAATATATTCCATGTGTCTTAGATTAAGTCATAAACTATATATGCGTCAAATTTAAGCCAAATCAGATCAGTGGTTTTTACATAAAACAAACAAACATACACATGTATGTCCTCACATAGTTGCGCTTTATAATTGTAGTAAGGTTTAAATAGAATAGATACTCTTTCATATTTTATGTTTGTAATTATTTATTGACCCATTTTGTATATTTATTTATGATATTTTGATATTTCACCGTATGAATGATATTTCCAACAATGAGGGATAGGTGTATGGACACCTATCCCTCATTGATTAGTACTAGTATAAAAAACACAATATTAAATCTGAAAGATTTGATGTACACGGATTTTATCTGGCTGCCACAACAATAAATGGAATAAATTTCTTTTGAGAAGTTACAATAAAACTAAAAACTATTGCAGTTCTTTGTTAACGCGCTGATATTTTTATGCCTAAAAATCAAATATTCATTGGATTTAAAGCGTTTCCGTAAAACACGAGAGCAAAATGTGAAATACAATTTGGAAATTTTTCTAGTGCAAAGGCATCCCGAGGGCACTGCGCGAATGTAAACGGGCTATGCATATTCGATACAATCCCATATCCGCCAGCGGTCTAAGAGTTTACATCAAAATATTACATTGCTATCATACACCAATGTTTATGGAACTTAAATATTAAGGTCATATTTTTATATAATGTTACCAGCAATAAGTCAAACGGGTTTTTAGTATTACTACGCTGCCCTCAGAAGTGCTAAAGCGGTAGGTATTTAAAAAAAAGTTTTTGTTTTTTTATGGCTTCGGATAGCTTAAGAAATTATGCACCTTATGATCTAAGCCGAATGAGATAATTAAATTTAAACATATTAAAAATCTAGTTTGATAATATCCTTTTTCGTGATTTTCTATGCGATACAAGGAAATGACTTTCACCCAACATCAATTTTCTCGAAAATTACTTGAAATGAGATACCGCTATTGTGCTTCTGAGGCCAGTACGGGTAGTCACCATTGCCAAATAACAACGCTAGAGTCGCCAATGTATCGCTGGGTTTATAGTAGACATCTTATTGAACCTTTTTTTTTTAAACCCATGTCTATTTTAATAATTTTCAGCTCTTAACGTCTATCATTGTCTTTATTGTTCGACTGCTGGGCATGATACTATTCAAGAAAGAGATGAACTTAGACCATGCAGTCAAAAGAAGTTAATAGACTAGGTGCAATTTGATAAGGTATTATTATTTCTTAATTCACGAAGAACTTCGGAAAATCATAGATGCGTGCACGACACGTGGAGTTAACTCCGGTTTTGATAAACAAATCTATTGATGATGGCGAAAACACTTGAATTATAAGTAGAGATGCACCGAATATTCGGTTATTATTCAGTATCCGGCTTATCCGGCCCATTTTTTACTATCCGGCCGGATACCGGA
>DWNE01010579.1:0-10266 GCA_018249875.1 Cecropterus toxeus
CCAACGTTCTAGCCAGGGACCTAATCAGGCTGTTCACAGAATATCTGCCAAGGGGCAATGTTTTATCACCATTTGCCGATTAATAAAAAATATTTATAAGTAATAAATAATAATATAATCAGTGTTCAATTTTTCATAATAGAAAACGTCTCTAAGGACGAAATCTTTAAATCTTTCTGAGGGCGCAAAAACAATATAACCAAGACAGCTCGTTACCCCACAACGCTGGATTCAGCCCTCCAGTTGCAGTTAAGAATAGTGTATGCGTCACTGAAAATCTGAGCCATGTTGTTGTGTTAAGCTACAAAAATATCGGAGGAATAAAGTCATTGTTACCGCTGGCTCTTGGCGATAATATTTTACAAATCGTGGCTGTATATTATCAGAATATCCGGACCTACGCCACGAATAGAACGGATTAGAACTACGAGCGTAAAAGGAAATTCATATCACTAGGGTGACACCGTTATCTTAAGCTCTCTCCAAATGTTAATCTAATAGAATTGAAAACCGAACAAACATACAACATCCTAAATTTATTTTAAATCTTACTAGATAAATAAGTAAATAAATAAAGTAAATGAAATCATTGTTAACAAGTTTAAGGCTATCTTTGTTTAGGTAATATGCAGTTGCAGATTCATTTTTATCTAACGTTAAGTTGCAATGATTTCTAACAGATTAGGTGGTTATGTAAATTTTAAAGAAATGAAGAGCAAATTTCCATGAGAATAATGAGAATACTTCAAGAAATCCAAAAAATATATATTTCCAATAATTTATGTTAAATACAATAGTTTTGGTTGAACGAGATTTCAAAGACACAGACTCAGACAAAAATACTGTGAATTACAGAATTGTATATTGTTACTTAGTTCTTTAAACCATACTTATTTTTACGAATTAATGCAATGTCTATACATGTGTCTGTACACACAGTAGGTACTTTTATTGTATAGATCAACCTCGTTGTTTTATTTTGAATAAAGGACTGCCTTCAATTTTGTCACGAAGGCTCCTTGTCGAGACAGGTACCTACTGTTAACAAAGATAACGAAATGTCAAAGCATCAAGTTCATTAAGTGCATTTGGTATTTATCCACAGGTGTTATTATTGCTTCCAGCTTGTATCTCAATCTATTTACCTTGCTTTCATAAATATTTCTGGATTGATTTTAGATGAAAATATTTTAGAATCCAACTGTTTGTGCAAAAACAAATAAATATACCTACGTAAGTATCAACTACTTGCCGATATTATAAAGTGAATTAGCGAGGTATTGCGTTTCATTTTAAGTTTTAGCGCATGAGTTTACTAAAAATTAAATGTGTAAGATCAATGATTGTAAATAGTATTGCAATACTTTAAGAGCTTCAAAATCAGTGTTTTAAAAAGAATTAGGATTGTTTTTATAAATATGAAGTAGCAAGCGTGCAATCAACCCACCTGACGGTAAGTAATTACTGCTGCCCATAGACATAATTATGCAAGCAAATTCATATAGAACAGGGGTTATATCTGAAGTCGAACACAGATGCGTTGCTACTCCCGAGGACTGAGACGGTCGCCTTATATAAAAATGAGCCGGCAAACACACACTTCCACTTAAACTGAAAGAACTGCTACGAACTGCACGTTAGAAATAGGTGTGGCGGTGGTACTTCCCCGGTCTAACTACATACATTGGTTCTACCACCAGACAAACTACCACCAGTACCTACAAAGTTATAAAAATATTATTTGTCTTCCGTTATTTTAAATTATTAAGCTATAACAATTTAAAGTAGTAGTACGTTTTGTGATTCGACTACGGATTAACCATTGGCACCACTCATATATCTGTCTAGTAACATCAATGTAAAGCGTTTTAAATTTTAGTTTAAAGGCGGTGTAGGTACTTATCCAAGGCGTTCCAATTTTATCTATAACTTACAACCTCAAGTAAGATTCTACGGTTTACGGTTACGGTTGTCCTGTCTGTTACAAAATTACGTGCAAAATAGTACACCAACACATTAAATACGGCCTACTTTCAAATTTCCAAGCTCAAAGACGCTCATATGTTTTAAGTTGGCATTTGAGCAAGTTTTTTTTTTAAATATAGTTAAACGAAAAAAAAGGTACTTATGTCTCAACTGATGTTAAATAGTAAATTTTAAGGTTTCAATCGATACTATTATCTTACTGTTGCTAGTTTCTGCTTTACTACGTTCGCATGTTCTGGCCAAAATCTGTTGACCCAATTTTTTGTTTGACAGGCGGAGAGGCCGACCTTGGCCCAAAACCTGATGTTGTGACTTCAACCTCTATGTTACGAGTTGTTTTTGTTTCATTGGACTTGAATTCGGTGCACAACCTAAGACGCATAATATATCAATATTTTATTAAAAAAATGTTTTTTTTTTACATCCTCATAGGAAAGAAGTAATTAATGAATGTGACACGGTTAAGCATAAGCATTGTACTTACTATTTCTGGAAAAGTGTAAATACTTAAAACGAGTTAGATGAGATAAAAAAAATATATATTTGTTAGTGAAGCTAATCTCTCTACTAAATATCTATTTTATTTATCCTAAGGGCAAAACGATATGTATAGATTTAATTAAGCGTTATTAAAACATACATATTTTTCTTTGACGAACCTTGCATTGATGGTAAAATAATAAAAATATTTTTCTAAATTATTAATGAACAGGAAGTAGTATCGGAGCTTTGTTAGAGTGTGCTACTTACATTATACCTAATTTGTTTTACTTTGCCTGCAAAACAAATATTAAACAATCTGTGATACTTATTTAATAATTATTTACTGTTACTTACTGTTACAGTTTATAAATACCCATTTACATACCGATACCTACCGGATAAGATTATCCTAAATATTTTTGATTATTTGGAACTAATCTCGCCAAGTTTATATCTAACCCAAAATAATGCCAGCTGATCCAAATTGGAAGAAACGATTAGTAAGTCTGTCATGACTCTGACTGGTAGAGAATATCTATTGATGAATACACAACTGAATAACGCCCTGTCGAAAAATATTTTAAATACAAAATTTTCGAAGGTTATAGAACCCTTTGTGGTTCGTCTCCGGAAGCACCATCGCCACACTAATATCCGCCCAATAACAGCAATGTTAAACGCTGCTGTGCTTTCATCTGAAGGATGTGGAAAAGTGGGCATACTTAACCGAGGCTTTCGAAATTAAATCTTACGAAGAGCATCGCATTTGTGGCCAACCTTAGCTTAGGCTCTGATGTTATCTGGGGTTGATTACGTTGCGTAAGGAAATCAACATAGATCTATATTCTTAGACTTCGTAAATTCCTATTCAAAGCTGTTAGTACCAATGCAAGTAACAATTAAACTTAAGCGATAATAAAATTTTGGCATATTTAATTTTAAAAATGTGTCATACTTTCGCAAATATTCCCTAGTGTGTTCAATGTTTCAAAGTAATCCATTGAATTGACCATAATGTAATTTATCTCATAATACGTATGTTTAAGGTTGTAGCCCTTTGTGGTTCGACTCGGGAAACACCATCACCACACCTATTTTTTCCTCATAACCGCAACCTTTGTGCGCAGTCTATCATAATAATGTTGTGGTCTAGATAAAAGGGTGTAACAAGAGATAGACCCTTAAACGAGTCGTTCCAACGTAATCCATAGGGATAGTAGGTACATGCCAGGTGGTAGAACCAATGTAGTTCAACCGGGGAAGTACCACCGCCACACCTATTTCTAGCGTGAAGTAATTCTTGCGTTTCGGTGGAAGGGTGTGGTCGCCGGCTCACTTTTATATGAGGCGACCATCTCAGTCCTCGGGAGTAGCAACGCATCTGTGGTAGACTTCATATAGAACCCCTGTTCTATATGAAGTAGCTTACAAATGTCCATGGGCGACAGTAACCACTTACCATCAGGCGGGCTGCTTGCTCGTTTGCTACTTCATATTTATAAAAAAAAAATCTGTGGTCGAACTTATCATTTGTCTGTCAGTTCTTTGAGTTTCCCTGCTAGACATTGGGCTCTTCTAACAACTCCAGTTTGCCAAAAGCTATCGCAACTGGCAAGTGCACCAACGTATCTCAGGCTCTACGTTCACCAGACCGTAGGGGGTGTAGATGTAACATGCTGTGCTGGATTTTTCCTGCAGTCGTGAGAAATACGACATCCACTGGCGGACACGAGCTTATATAGCTTCCCATCCCATCTGTTGTTCATGACAGATGTCTATAGGCAACAGGTTCCGCTTACTCAATCTAACTCCTCGCGAAATGGTTGTCTGGAAAAAATGTGTAACGAAAAAACCGTCTTTTGTATTTAAAAATTGTATAATAATTCACCTTTATTAACCAACTTCAAAAAAGGAGGAGGTTCTCAATTCGTCTGTATTATTTTTTTGGCCAAATAAAGTAAATAATTATGTTTTTATGCCGTTAGCTGGTAACTACTTATGAAATAATAACTTTATTAACTTGGTGTATTCCGTTGTAGTTTGTAGATATAAGCATATTGGCACAGCCGTATTGTGTAGGACATGTTATTACAAATTGTTGTAAATTGCCACCCTGTAACCGGGACCGGAATTCGTCCTTGAGGGTGGAGTTCCTCACAACGGAATTGTTGACAGCCTGTGGCTATTGCTAACATAGGTAATTACGTTTATGCTATTAAATCAATCCTTTCCGTACCTCTCTGAATCGTGTTATAAGTGGGAAAGGAAACGATTGTTTTCACGTAGGTTGTAAGGGAGACATACTTATCCGAGGCTTTCCAAATTAGTCGGTAGTAGATAAGCTCGTGAAAGAGTCTGATCTTACTTGGGGTTCGCTATGGGTATGGGTGGGAGTGGCCACTTAGCATCAGGCGGACTGTATGCTCGTTTCAGGTGTTTTAATTTAATGATTTTCTTTTTATTTTATTTAACAATATTTAACTTTAACTGACAGTAAAATAGTTTTAAATTAAAATATATTCGCAAATATATGTTTTAACTATTAAGATTGTTAAAAACATTAAAACAAAAAGTCGACTGTTGAAAATGTTTTTTTTTGTTCATACATTGAACTACACGATTTATATGCGTTTTCGTAAAAATAGTGAAGTAAAACTATTATGATATATTTATATATATATATATATATTTAGAATGGTCGCTTTTCCAACTTTTACAAGCTTTTAGAAGCTTTCATTTGATACCCATACTGCCGTAATAATAAAAAATCTCTCCCCCCTTTCCTCTATATGCAGGCGCCATTGATACAAAATATATAGAGACGACTCTAACGATATGTCATACGTCACAATGTGGCAAGCCGTTTGAGAAATGGACATACATAGGAACAAATATACAAACATACATACATACGAAAAACATGAACCTCCTGACGCAGTCGGGTAAAAATACAAGGTTTCAGTTTCTAATAGTACCTACTTAATTACCCCCTTTAAAGTATGTTTACGTAAGTTTCGGTTTCAGCGAAAACTGAAAGCCGGACCGAAATTTCGGTTTCAGTTTCGATTTCGGCTGAAAAACCACTTTCATGGGTGGCAGGGATCAGTCACAAGCATGGGCTGCACAATTTAATTAAAGAAACGAAACTATTATTAAACTTGAAGTTTGTTATTACGTTTTTTTTTAATTAACAAATTTCAGACTCACCGAAGCGCCTGCACATGAAAGCAATTTCACTTTTGCAATTACAGAAATTATATTTTAGGATTCAAGGATCCAAGACAAAGTTACCTACGTCTTTGAAGACTCTCATCTTAAAGATACCTAATTAGTATCAAAAGAAAGTTGGTCTACTCTGCGTAGCACGCTATTACCTTTTTTATCGCATTGAAGTTGTAAACGAGCATGAAGGCCACCTGATGGTAAGCGGTTAGTGCCGCCAATAGACATATGTAAGCAGCTTCATATAGAACAGGGGTTCTGTTGAAAGTCGATCACAGATACGTTGCTACTCCCGAGGACTGAGATGATCGCCTCATTATAAGTGAGTTAGTTAGTTAGTTACTAATAATATATGGTAAAACACATGGCGTCAATAATGTAAGAAAAAGGGTCTAATTAGGGTCGAAATTCGACCATTGACGACGGCAACTAGTGGGTATAATTAATTTTTTGGCGCTCTACTACTTACTTACCACTTGTAAAACAAATACTCGCGCTGTTTTCTTTTAACAATGAAGTAGCAAACGAACATGCAATCCACCTATGCATACTCCATATATGCACTGATAGTTTATGACCTAATTAACATATAGGACATTCATTATTATGGTAAACATGATCGACGCGAAGCCGAGAGAGTAACCTAGTATGCGATAAATTGATAGATAACATTACTTTACTAGCACTGAACATCGACCGCCATGGCTAAGCGTAGCTTCAACTATGATCACGACAGAAACGTACTCCAGTGGATATAACCACTCAACACAGGTTTTAATAAGTGGTAGAACCAGTGTAGTTGTTGCATTTCGGTGGAAGAGTGTGGTTGCCGGCTCACTTTTATATGAGGAAACCATCTCAGTCCTCGAGAGTAGCAACGCATTTGTGGTCGACTTCAGATAGAGTCCATATTCTATATGAAGTTGCTTACATATGTCCATGGGCGGCAATAACCACTTACCATCAGGTGGGCTGATTGCCCGTTTGCTACTTAAAATTAAAAAACCAAACCTCCTGACAATAACAAACACTGCAAAAAAATTGCGAAATCGGTCCAGCTGTTCTCGTGTGATGCGATGACCAAGGCAGAAAGGGATTCATTTTTATATACGATGGGTGTAAAAAGTATTCGTACATTTAGCACATTTGCCAAAAAAAAAATTCTTATTGCAAATGATAACATTAACAACTGCTAGATAATTATTGATAACTAACCACTTATTCAGTATCTTACCCTCTATTTGTTTATTTTTTAAAAGATGAGAAATAAAAAACTTGCCATTTTGGACGTGCAAAAAATATAACGTGCGTAAATTCCGCTTTCTCAATCGCCAGAACTTAACCCTAAAAAACATCTATTCATAATGGTATCCAAAAATGAGTTGTTCCCGATCGACAAGACCAAAAACAGGTCTTGCAGCTGATTGGGAGTCTATCCCACAGGTTATCACACGCAAGCTTGTGGAAACAATACACCATCCACTCACACTCAGGATC
This sequence comes from Cecropterus toxeus, assembly GCA_018249875.1. NCBI lineage: Eukaryota > Metazoa > Arthropoda > Insecta > Lepidoptera > Hesperiidae > Cecropterus > Cecropterus toxeus. Next base: position 7,189 of record DWNE01010579.1, read on the forward strand.
ACACACTCGAAATTAGATATGAACAACACGACAGATTTTTTGCTCAAGGAATAAATATTCAGATCAATTAAGCAAAAGTAAATGAGTTGGTACCTACACTTAATATTTCAAAAAAAAGCTTAATTATATCAGGGCCGTAAATTACAATACGATTGAAATTTCACGTGGTCAATTTAAAAATCGGTTGGTATAATCAAGAATAAAAAACCGAGAACGCTAAATCACTTCTAAAATCGTTTTCGTTTGAACAAACACTTAACACGTGGCTCGGCGGACTGTGCAGCTTTGTTTGTTTTCGAAAAAACTTCGTTTGAGGTCGTCAAACGAACTGAGCTTTACAAGCGTACGAGGGGTAACGAGCGACCGAACCACTGGTCGCGTTGAGCATAACAAAAATTATATTGACGCCCGCCAAAATATGACGAGTGGCCATTACGGCCATTATCTTCGCCTAGGAGGTTACGTATTCTCGCTATGCGACGTTGCCACACCTCACACCCCCGGCCGGCCCCGGCCACGTTAACAAGTGACAGCGACGTTGCCAAATCGTAGACTCTACCACTCTACAAAACTTTGTGAGCATCGTGAGTGGCTAGATTTGGGATTTGGAGATCGACAGGGGTTCTTTTTTACCTGCTCGCTGTTCTCTTCCCTAACGAACCAACATTTTATTATTATTTCCTCGAAGATCCTGTCAAGCTTTTTTTTAACTTTGGTATAACTAAACAAATTAGGCGCGATGTGATTTTAGAATATGTACCATTTTTTATCATAAGCACAGCCCTACATCTAAATGTCAAGTTTGTACCTACTATCAGCATGGATTAATTTCGGAGACACCTAAATCGATTTTTAGAGCTAAGATAAAATTCGCTTCAAAATAGATTCTGCTACCTACGTAGACGGCTCACTGGTCCAAAAGGTGAATTTTGTCCATCACTGACAAACACCTGATAGGCGGGAATGGCGAGAAGCTACTTTAAAGGAGTAAAACTACTACTACTTAATGAAAAACAAGCGTTTTGAGTTAACAAAATATCAGATATAAAATTTGCCAATATTTTAAAATAACCCGGACCCCCTAAGCTATAGCTAAGTCCATGCCAATAGCTATGTTATACTAAAGTTTAGTAGAAATGTCATATTATAATTACTTACGGATATTCAAAATGACTAAATATTCTAAGGTACCTACCTACTTCAAATTCCTAACCACTGCGAAATTAAGCCTATTCATCTGCTTTCATCACACATGATTTCTGACTACGATTAACGTACGAGTCAGTCAGACGTAGACAATATTAACCACCACAAAGTACAATGATTAAAAGCCAACCAATATCCTGTTAATTACAGCCCGTACGCCGGACAAAGGTTCCTTTGAGGTACACGAATTGTACAGCGGTAAACTGTGACGGGTGTCGAGCAAATATGGTACCCAAAATCTACAGTCACGGAACGGTATAAATGGGCAAAAAATATATGTCAAATAAAAAATGTTACTTAACCCTATCTTATTTTCTATTCTCAAACGCTAATTAAAAATAATATGTAACCTATGTCACTCTGATAACTGAGACGATTTCATTAATCTATTTATATATATAAAAGGCAATTCCGATTCACTGACTTATATATCAATGCACAGCCGAAAGTACCGTACTTAGAACCTTGGAATTTGGTACAGGGATTCCGTATATGGTGTAAGTGATCGGTAAGAAAGGCATTTTAGAAATTCAACCCCTAAGGTGGTTAAATAGGGGTTAAAAGTTTGTATGAAAGTCCGCTAATTTTGTAGCAAGCTCTATGAAGCTTAGTATCTGGCTTTATGGGTAGAAATAATGAATTAGGTATTTCACCATTTTTTGAAAATCAACCTAAGCTAAGAATATAAAACAGGGGTACAGAGTTTACGCATGTAGATACATTATTTTTTTTAATGCCCAACGAAGTGGGCACGTGTCTACTAGTATGACATACGATACAATACGATAAGTCGTTTGAGCTGTAGAACGTGCCAAAGAAATGGACATACATATTATACATACATTCGAATTATACAATGGAACATTCACTATCGTGTAATTAGCACGAATTCCGCTTGAACTATTTATAATAAGCAACTTTCAGAGATACTAGACTAGACTAAGTACTATTTTGGTACCTGGGACTATCCAATTAAGAACAAAGTTTTTACCACTATTCTATCACTGTTTCACGCAGTTTATTTTTCTCAACAATAAATACAATTTGTTTATTTCCTATTCACTCATACCTAACTGTTTATAAAGTAAGTCAATCCAAGTTTTTAAGGATTGACATATACTTAGATGTGTATATGTGGGTGTATACACCTATATAGAATAATATTATAAGAATTTATCGAAATAAATCTATGATAATGTTACTTCTTCTTAGAGCAGTGATATCCTAATGGTAGAAACTAGGCCTCTCAATTGAGGCTCCGAGGTTCAAATCCCAGGCACGCCCATTGATTTTCGTAAATGATTTTCGTATTAGAATTTAATTATCACTCCTCTACGGTGAATTAAAACACCGCAAGGAAACCTGCAAATCTGAGAGTTCTTTAGAAAAAAAGAAACAGTTATTAAAGGTGTGTGAGGTCTACTAATTGGCACTTGGCCAACTCGGTGTACAATTGCCTAAAACTTTCTCATTCTGATAGAAGACCCGTGCACACCAGTGGACAATAAGGTTGATGACAATGTTAGTTGTCAAATTACTGATTTAATTCGTTTATATAAATGAATGAGACTTCGGATTGAAGGTTGAATAACGTTTTATATAACGTGAACAAATACCTTATCCAAAGTAATGATACCTTGGTGTACGAGTGTAATGGAGACGCTGACGAGGCTCTTAAGTATGCCTAGGGACTGGCTCGTATGTCGAACACAAACAATGTTTAAGGCCTCTAGCGATTAATGTGGTCTTGAAATGATGTATTGTCAACCCTTTTTACCCGACTGCGTGAAAAGGAGTGTAATGATTTTCGAGCGTATACTATGTGTGTATGTTTGTATGTATGTCCATTTCTTTGGCACGCGCTATGGCCTG
>DWNE01010580.1:0-10266 GCA_018249875.1 Cecropterus toxeus
ACATAAGTGAGCCGGCAACCACGCCCTTTCAACGAAATACAAAAACTGCTTCACGCTTGACATAGGTGTGGCGGTGGGACTTTCCCGGGCGAAATACACTGGTTCTACCACCCGGGAAGAACTAATAAATATAGACCCCCCCCCCCCTCCTTCGATTGTCACGTGATTAATAGACAGCCTCTTATCTATCGCTAATTATCTACAATATAGTGTTCAACACTTTATAGAATAGAGATTACGGTAAAGCGTACATCGTTTAGAGGCATTATTGAAGTAATAGCAATTAGACTTGAGTTTCAGGAAATGGAAGAAAACTAGCATCGCAATAGAGTTTGTTTAAAAGTATTTTCCGACATCGACGGGCGGACTCCATAGGAAACCTGCAAATATGAAAAAATACGTTATTTTTATGATTTAGTTAAAAATTGCCACAAACATTATTTAAATCACATAACTAAAATATAAGTGATCTAGAATTACTTTTAACTTTAATATTTGTAAGAATGGAATCTGCATAATTATTAAAGCAACAACTACAAAAATGACAAATAATGTTATAAAATGCTAATAGTAATAAATATTAATTTGTCAAGTCAACAAAAAACAATTAGGTACAATTATGTCCTTGATAAAACTATGCATGCCTTATTTCAAAGTCAATTGTAAAATAAAAGCTTTAATTTTAAGAAACCATTATTAGATCAGCTAAGTTTCATTGAAATTATCACACTGACTGTAACAGTTACATATTTACTATGCAGATCCTACAAACCGTAAGAAATTTAGGAAGCAATAAGACACAATCGCTGAGATCGCCAAATGGAACGCAGTCACTGAAGAAAGAAATAATACAAAGTCGTGACGTAAAAAAGACAAATTAAACTAGTGACGTACCTCGTTTGCCGATGTCGTTGAGGTAGTTTCGATTCGCGGCCGCCCGGAGCGCCTGGACCTTGCGTTCCTTCTCCAGGCTGAGTTTCTGACGCAACACCGACATCGGCAGGTCGATCGACAGCGACGGCATGCGCCGCTTCACTCGTTCCCCATCGCCACCCTTTACCCCATATCACACTCATATATAGGTACTACCCGTTCGCGCTAAGTTTGTCGCTGTCGACGTGATGTCAAACAAGTAGTAGCGTCAACAAAAAAAAACAAGTTAACAAAAGATACATTTTTAGTTTACAAATGAATGAAATTAAATACCTCTCTTCACATATTACGGTATTATGAATAAACAGGTTTTATTTTAATTAAAAAAAAAACATCGTGATATTTAACTCCATTATAACAACAATCACTTTTAAAGTCTGTTCTTTACCCATAGTTTAATAAGGAAAAAAAACAAACAAATATCGCGAAAACTGAGCAAAGTTGCAGCATAAGTAATAATTTCACGCGTTTACGGGGATTACGTGGCATTCGTTATTTTTAGTACATTTTAGGGCGACTGAGAGGTGCGATGAGGCCCCCCGCATTCCTTTGACCGGCAAACTTAGCGCGGACAGGTAGTAGTTGTATCACTGGTAAACTTATTTCTGGTGTTGCGAATTGCGCAATCTCTTCCATTAAGGTTAAATCTACGATGTTCGCCATAAATTCACATCACTACTTATTTGAAACTACTGTTACTGACGTAAGAGACATTTGAATAAAAATGGAATGTGTATGTATGTACTTGAAATTTTTGCATGAATTTGTACGTCATAGGTATTTTATAATATTGTTATGGAATTCCATGATTCTTACTTTATTTTCGCTGTTAGGTAGAAAGTCTTCTATTGCTACGATAAATACGAGCAATGCGCCTGCATATGCACCTGTTTAAAAACTTCAATTGAAATTAAAGTTAACAGTATTTGATCCGGATTAAAATGTAATCAGTCTTATTTCTGGTAGAAACATAGATAATAATATTGACAACCGTTTACAGGGGGCATTGAAGATTGTGTAAAAATAAAAATACTATGTAATCGTAATAATTTTAATTTTATTATAAAAAACCATTTGGTGACATGCGATATATTATCGAGCGATAATATAAATAATAAATAAATAACGAAAATTAAGCAATTACATATTATTATGTACTAATTTATTAATATTATTAACTAGGATTTTGGCATTTAAAATGTACTCGTATTAATTTTTCAGGTTGCAATCCAAACCACTCCGGGGATCTAAAAACAAGAAAACAATAAACATTAGTTATTAATGCAATATTTAATTGAATTCATGCATCCTCTACAACATAAACACTAGTAGCTGTCATTCATAATTAGCTGTTTCTACTCAGTTTAAACAAAAATATATCCAGTAACAGTATTTGAGTAACTACTATTTGGTAGGCAACATATATTAGGATTACGTTGATTTTCATGAGCATGCGGCAAAATTAAAAATAATATAATTAAGTATAATATTTTGTACAGCTAGCCAAATTTACTATTGTTTTATTGATCATTTATTAATTAAATTGAAAATAAACTAAAATATAAACAATGCAAACGATAAATTGCAAAAAAATAAATTCAGTTGGCAACATCTATAAATACAAGTTATAGAAAGATAACCTTGAATAAATATTTATTTAAAAATGTTATATGTAAAAGTCTAATAAACTTACTAGGACCAGATTGCTTGGAGTGAAATTATAAATACTTTAAGATTAATACTTAGAAAAGATTTGGCATAGCACTACCGTGATTTTCGATGGCAAAATTAGATTTTTATATTTCGTAACAAAAGTATTGCAAAGTTACAAGGTTATCTTCCTAAATTCTAAGAGAATACATATTAGTTTCTGACCTCGTTTTCCGATACAATTAAGGAAATCCCGGTTAGCATGGACCTGCCTGTCCAGGTAGTTGATGTAAGCTCCTCTTTGCAACACCTCCACAGCTGGATTTACGGAGAATGCTCGTCGCGTACGCCTATTTCTCTCATGTTTTCCAACCTTTACACATCTCACAGTTTTCATACGTTTTCGTCAACATGACGCGTAAAATGTAAATAATGAAACGCTAATATACTGATATAATTCAACATAAATATTTATTTCTATCAATATTTACTAGAAGAACGTATTTTATACTATAATTAACGTCGAGTCAATCCTTTTTATTCCCTATATTGGTGTAGAATACTATTATAACAAATTACATCTACATAACTATAACATAAAAATATATTATACATGAATGTTAAAAGTTTGACGTGAATCTAATTCTAGGAGTATAAAATATTAATTAAGTCGACTGTATTTCATACAAGAGTAACTTCCTTGTTATCTTTATAATTAGCTTGGTTAATTACAGACGAACTTTTACTTTTAACGACAGAGTCCAGTTAAGTCTTAAACTCAACCAATTGAAATATTAAGCTCGAAAACTTCTACATGAATCTTACAAAGTCGGTTTGTTTAAAATTAATAAAGCACCTTTGCCTATAGAAATAAAATTACTTGTACCTTTCCTGGTAGAGCCCCATTTCCGTTCCTTGATAAAAGCAAATTTAAGAAATTTCCGCGTCAAAATTTTCGTAAGTTAGAAAAATATTGGAAAATTATATTGGAAGATTAGAAATAAGTGAGCAATGATAGCCCAATGATTTGAGAAGTGATAGCCTTATGGTTGAAACTCAGCCTCTCAATCGAGGGTCCGAGGTTAGAATCCTAGGCCACCACTGATTTTTCTAAAATTATATGCTTATTAGAATTTAATTATCACTGTTATACGGTGAAGGAAAAAATCGTAAGGGAACCTGTGCATTTGACAGTTCTCTAAAAAAAAGAGTTTTCTAGGGTGTGAGAATTCTACCAATTCGCACTTGGCCAGCGGGGTAGACTATGGCCTAAAACTCTCTCTGACTCTGAGACGATCCGTGCCCAGTAGTGGGACAGTAACGAGTTGACGATGAAGAAAAATATTGGATTGTAAGTAATTACCTGAGAGTCGTGAGGCAGATCGGTCAGCAGGTAGAGCCAGGGCGCCGACGCGTAGCGCCCTCCCACGGGTGGCATAGCATAACCGTACGCATCCTGTAAAATACACACGGATATGATTGTCTTAATAAGGTAACGATACTGCCTTAATAGATTTGAGAGTCATTTCGTTTGTTTAATTTCCGCCTGGATTCGATTTGGTTTTTCACAAATAATCGTTTTTTCTCTTTGATCTCGGAAAACTATACACATACTGCGGAAAAAGAATTGTGTATATAACTAAGGGTCTGTTACCGTGTTTGAGATGGTCATTTATTGTATTTGCAGCAAAAGCAAGTTTCTGTTTAATTTACCGCTTAAAAGTTGATCTCCTAATAACAACTCCTAACAATTTTAATTACACTGAAATCATAAAACTCGGAACTTTTTTTTCTGCACTTCCAAGGAATCCCTATTTTTCGTATTGAATGACGCGACGAATACAGATTATTTATATGTTAATAAATACGAAATGAAGTTCCCGTTCAGATCCTATTTCCGTTGCAAAGTTAAATAACATTAGTTTATGTCAAATGTATTACGTTTTTTATTTTAATTCCAAGCAACACTATCATGGAGCATGATTTAAATTACCTTGGGAATATACGTTTCTTCTAGCTCTATTTAAAATTATATGAATAATCATGCTATAATGTATACGATCTGCTTTGTATATTGATTCCGTCATTTGGTATTTAAACAGCTCCGGGTCATGAAATCAATATTCGGTAGATGATCTGTAATTTTCACAATTCACCTGGCTGAAATCAAAGAAATCACCTGGCTCAAATGTCGAATACAGCTGCATCATGCGGTTTAACAAAATTCAAATTTCATCTGTTAATTTACATTTAATTATAATAATAGGTACAATAGTACATAATGGAAGAACCTACTTAATAATAATTAGCATAGAAATGTGTAGAGCGCCAGTGAAACTATATCAAATTTAGTAGTTGTTGATAGCCTACGAAATTATCGTATAATTCGGAAAACCCCTAGAGGTCGATGCAAATGCAAAAGTTCAGAGTCATGAAATTTGCACGTGAGACTATAAATTGAGTTTTGAGCTTTCAAATATAATAAACTTTTATTGTTTAACGTTTTAGCTTACAATATATAGCTTGCAGCTTTTCGTTATAATTTATCATTCGTGTATCAATAAAATTCAGTATAAATCAACGTATATAAAAATCGAAGTATAAACATCAAAAAAATATCATTTTATATTTATAATTTTATTCCTTTTCAATTTTGTGTTCTTTACGTTTTGTTTTATTTTTGTGTATTTTTTTTTCAGAATGTAATAGCAAACTTGACTGACGACTTGAAGAAGACGGCGGGTAACCGCTGGATTCAGATAGCTCAGGACCGGTCGGAGTGGCGCCGATTAGAAGAAGCCTATGCCCAGCAATGGACTCTCAAAGGCTGATAGATAGATAGTATAGCAAACGAGCATGCAGTCCATCTGATGGTAAGTAGTGTCTGACGCCATTTGTTATCCAATAAAACCAGTCTTACCAGAGGTTAGGCACAGATGCGTTGCTACTCCTGAGGACTAAGTTTACCATGGATAAGTATGTTTCCCTTACCACACACTTCTGACCAGAGCACAGCAGCGCTTAACATCGCTGTTATTAGACAGAAATGATTAATAATGAAATTATTCATCATATAAATCCTATGCCGAACTATAAATATGTATCTATAACTGGAATGATATCAAAACAAAGTAATTAAATGAACGATAACATAATAATAATCGCGAAATGTATCTGAGAAGTTATTCGTAAACAAGTAGGATACAATTGCCCCAGGAGTATTAATCACGGCCTCCTACGCTGGCGTGCCAGGGTTTGAAAGCCAGGGTTTTAAATATATATAACTCAAAGGTGACTGACTGACATGGTAATCTATCAACGCACAGCCCAAACCACTGGACGGATCGGGCTGAAAATTGGCATGCAGGTAGATGTTATGACGTAGGCATTCGCTAAGAAAGGATTTTGATCAATTCTACGTAACTACTTCTGAAATACTTTTTAACGCGAGCGAAACCTTGGGCAAAAGCTAGTTGAACATAAGTGGTTACTGCCGCCTATGGACATCTGTAATCAATTTACTATAAACGATTTCTACACTCATAGCCCCACACTATTTTCTCCTGTGTCGTGGGTGTCATGGATACACAAAGACGAATATACAAACATCCATACCAGAACAGAAATCTAAACTCATCGTGTATATTTTTGGCTACAATATTAATTGCGAGTTATACTGAAGTTGGCCACAGATGCGTTCGTCCCCATAGGGACTAATTTGGAATACCTTGAATAAATATGTCTCTCTTCCCACACCTTTCAAACAGTACTAAGTATTGCTATTATTAGGTTGTAATAGGTAAGTCAGTGGTACCTTCGGAGTCGAACCACAAGGGTGCCTTTGTTTGTTCCTCAAAGGGACCTTTAATTGAAAATTAATCGTTTGCAATAACTATACAATATATTATTTTGCAAGGTATATTAAGTCTATTCTTACTTAACCAACGAGGTGACATCTGGATACGAGGTAACATCTGAATGAAAAGGCTTTAGTCCAGCCTTTTCATTCAGATGCATGCTCAACTATGGGGCACTTATGATGAAAAAAATCTGCGTAATCGAAGTGGACACTCTAAAATTATAAAATTGTATATATCCAGTGGTAGAACAGTCTTTGAATGGGGACAACGTCTAGGCCAAGGGAGTACAGGCCGCCCCCCGACTGTGGACCCCTCAGGTGGACTGATGACCTGAAGAAGACGGCGGGCTACCGTTAGATTCAGGTGCCGCAGGACCGGTCGGAGTGGCGCAGATTAGGGAATACCTATATCCAGTGGTGGACTTTAAAGGGGTGATGGAAGGATAGACATATCCAGGTGGTAGAATGAATCAAATGCGACCGGGGAGGTACCACTACCTCACCTATTTTTAGCGTGAAGCAATTCTTCCGATTCGCAGAAAGGTAGTGGTTGCCACCCCTTATATATATGGCAACCATTTTAGTCCTCTGGAGTGGCAACGCACCTCTGATCGATTAAAGATAGAACCCTACTTCTATTTGAAATTGCTAACAGATGTCTATGGGCGGCAGTAACTACTTACCATTAGGATACTAGTTAGAAACTTCAATATGATAAATAAAAATAATAATTAAATTAGGATATTTATTTTTAATAGTTATTTTTATATTAAGTATATTTTAAGTTCATGTGAGTGTACAAACGATCAAAAGGTATGTAGTAAACGATACATAAAAAAACATTTTTAAAAGGTTTATCTGTCTGTCTGCCTACATATGTAAGTAAATTTATTAGTACAGAAATATAAAATCTGTCCGCGTAATATCACGACAACGCAACCGCACAGCGCAACTCTTTATTTATGAAATCTACGTCATATAATTCTATTTATACAACGCAAAAGACAAATCCAACTGTATCTATTGTTTCGGAAAGTATTTCTGGAATCCATACAAACCGTGATCTTTTTGTTGTAAGAATTATGGAAAAGTTTTAGCATTCGCATCCTACGCAGCTTTCATATTCGCTTTTTCATTACTTGAGCTGACTTACCGGATAATCCCCACTACCATACAATACTATGAATGTGATATGTGAGTTTTATTTTGTCTATATGTGACGAAATATAAAATGCAGTTTTTTGCTAATATACCTACTTAGTTACAGGTGAAAGAACCAAACTTGTTCGACCAGGGAAGTATCATACTTATTTACAGGTCGAAGAACCAAAGTTGTTTGGCTGGGGAAGTACCACCGCCACACCTATTCCTAGCGTGAAGCAGTTCTTGCATTTAGGTGGAAGTATGTAGTTACTGGCTCATTCACAGATGCGTTGCTACTCTCGAGGACTGAGATGTTCGCCTCATATATAAGTGAGTAAATTTTGCTAATAAGTATTAGTACGATTATCTAATTGGGTCCTTTAAACTATTAACTAAAGCTAGTTTTTTCTGTTTGCAAAATCATTTAAATAAATGCAGCTTTTCCTGTATTGTTCAATTTAATTTCATGTTTCAGTAGGTATTGAGTTAGAATTGAATGTTACCAATAAAAATGCACATTCGCATGAAAATTCATTTGTTCCTCAAATTTTCAATGATAATGGTCGACAATAATGAAATTGTGCAATTAGTTTAAAACAATGCATTTGAAATAAAATATATGAGTGTGTATACCTTCTAAATTGGATGCTCTTTGTCATTTTTAACCGACTTCGAAAAGGAGGAGGTTGTACGTTCGACTGTATGTATTTTTTTATGTATGTTCACCGATTTCTTCGCCGTTTCTGGACCGATTTTCAAAATTATTTTTTTATTTAAAAGGGGGTTCTTCTGATGGGGTCCCATTTCCACCAAATGAGGATCTGATGGAGGGATCCCAGAGAAATGGAGGGCAATCCTCAAAGTTTGTAGGCACTAACAATGTTTTTCATATATTTCCTATGACTATTGAGACATTTACATATAGTCATCATAATTTCAAGCTGATGAAGGAAGGTACTCAACAACAACTCTTTAATGGTTAGTAATTAGATGGTTTTTAAATTAAAGTAGTAATAAATATAGTTATTACTAAAAGATTACTAACAAGAGATATCCTATAAAATTTGACCTTCAACTCCTGAAACTTGATGATGCAGGCTACTGCAAGCCTAAGCCATATGAGTTAGCCATTTGGTGCTTACGGATATATATTAAGTTTGTTAAGCAGAGACTCAGATGAAAAAAATTACCTTCAACTCTTCAACCCTGATGATGCAGGGTACTGAAAATTTAAGCCATTGGAGTTGGCCATTTGGTGCTTACGGATATGTAATAAGATTACTATGGAAAGACAAACAATGAAAAATTGAGGTTTGGGCTCTTCAATCCTGATGATGCGAGGGTACTGCAGGCCTGAACCATAAATATATATAAAAGATATAAAATAAGATTGGTAAGTAGAGACATAAGAAGACAAATTGGACCTTCAACTCTTTAACCCTGATGATGTGGGGGGGACTGAATGTTTAAACCATAACAGTTAGCCGTTTAATGTTCAATTATGTATAATAATATTGAAAAGGTATATGATGGAGCATAAACTAACCATAGACAATACAAATATATTGACCTTCAACGGTTCGCACCCTGATGATGCAGTGGTGCTAAATGATTCAACCGTGTGAGTAAGCCATAAAGTGTATGAGGAAATTGCTACTACAGATACTACGTGCAGATACTACGAAGAATAATTAGATCTTCAACTCCTTAACCCTGATGATGCAGGGGTGCCTAAAGCCCAAACCATAGAAGTTAGCCATTTGGTGCTGATGCTGCTGCTGGTGCTGTGTTAAAATTTTACATATTGAAGGTTAAATCACAGTGTGCATTTATGTTTGATGTTATGTTTTCGTCACGTCACTAAAAAGGGTGAAAAAAATTTTTTAACAAAAAAGTGTGTTGAGCGCCGACTTCGGGACTATGTACTGGTTATGTACTAAACCACTATATATTTAAATTATTATTTACTTTTTTGTAGCATGGAAGTCGGTGATATTTTTTTGTTATTTTTTTTTTTTTTTTGATACCCACGTTTTTTGATGCACACTTTTTTTAAATTCTTTACTTTAAGTCCTCTAGAGAGCGCTGTAGTCAATTTAACGTAATGTCATGCAATCTATAACCAGCGGACAATGAAGAGGCTTCTAACGACACCTTATTCGTCTAATTATGATAACGAGTTCAGAAGTTATTAGGGAACAGATGAACATCCATACCCACATACATACAGGTCAAAATCATAACTCTTCTCTTGCCTCGCGGTAGTCGGGTAAAAAGTAATCCCTACGCTCCCCTTATACCCCATTTGCTGACACCATTTTTTTAAATTATATAGCCTGTGTCACTCTGCAAACTGAGACGATTCTAATGATACGTCATACGTCACAATCCGTCAAGCCGTTTGGGCGCGTGCCAATTAAATGGACGTACATACAAACAGATACATACAAAATTACATACATACATTTCTGTGTACAGTAGTTTCGGCTGTGCTTTGATATATAAGTCAGTGAGTCGGAATTACCTTTTATATATATATATAGGGTAAACTACCCAATTGTTGGCACTTTAAGAGTAAACTTCGTGGCAGTCTGACTTAAAATGATCATAAAATCATATTTATACGAACTAGCAGCCAATAGATGTGACAGTAGCAAAGAAAATTATTTAATCTTTGTTTT
>DWNE01010581.1:0-10266 GCA_018249875.1 Cecropterus toxeus
AGCAAAATGTAATAATAATAATATGGAAATAGCAATATATAGACAATAATAATTTCAGTCAAACAATCGACTATTATGTACACCTATATTGTATTCTATTTTTCAATTAATATTGTTTTCGTGTTGCCACATTTTTTTAAACTTGAAGGTGTCTACCATAATAACTTTAAGTAGTTCAAATAGATTTTAAATGTAAATGTATTATATTTTTGAAGTTTGCATTTACATTGATTTCTCAAATCGCAATTACAGAGCATAGGTATCGGGTGCATTATTATCAATTAGGATATAAATATTTTGTTATGCCAAATATTATTTTATATTGATGTTATCTATCGCCAACTCCAGTTGCCGAAATTCAGGTAAATATACTACAATAAACTCCTAATCTTTATTATCTTTTAACTCACAATGACGTAGGTAAAAACAAAGGATTATTCACAGTAAGCTTTATTTACAGTAATTATTCAGAATCGTCACGCTTATTTATGAGATTAAAGAATACTTTACAGATAAAAACAAATAAAAGATTTGCGTCAATAGTAAGTAGTTATTTGCACAAAATGTTTGCAATTGATACGTCGTAAGCACTTCATAAGGACATATTCCAGTGCAAGTGCAATGCTACGAGATGCGAGTTTGTTAGACGTGATTTAACGTCATTATAGAAGAGTCGTACTTTATAGTAAAGAGCTTGGGAAAATTATTTCAAATATTGTAATACTGTGACTTTTATAAAAACATATTCCAGTATTTCCAGTACAAGTGTAATACTACGAAATGCTAGTTTCTTATATAAGCGTCGCACTTCATAATGATGGGCATGAGAAAATTCTATTAAATTTTGTATACAAAAATCAATTAATTTCGTTTAGTTTAATAACTGTAGCACTAAACATTTCTAAAACCTTTAAAAAAATCGCACGACAAGACAATATTACACAAAAAGTACATAAATATAAGCTGACTGCAAAATATATGAATAAATGTTAACCAAAAAGTCTATGCATAATAATTATAAATACACAATTTAATTTTACGAATTTGTTATTGATGATGTAATATTTACAGTGGACAGCAGCATTCATAAAATACATCACGTAATAAGCGAATATTATTTACATTTTTAATTGTTAAAATAATAGATTACATAAAACTCACCTGATAAAGCTTAATTATATGAGGATGGTCCAGCCTCTTCATGATATCCACTTCTCTGTAGACTTTCTGAAGATTGCTGGCGTCTAATTGTGATTTATCTATTATCTTAATTGCTACCTGTAACAATAAAATTTGACATGAGTTAACATTAAATAAACAAGTATCTTCCATCTTGCCTCTCAGTGTAATTGATAGGTACCTAAGGTCTAGTAAGGTCTTTTTTCACTCCATAAAATAATATAGTTTTACGAAGTTAAATTGGATTTCTATATTTTATCTCGGTAATTTTGTCCTTTACACAGCTGATGTAAGCGGTGTAATGTTTTATTATAAATTTATTTTTAAATTGTTGAAATTTGGCATAAAGTTTACAAGTTTTTTGTTATGAATAAAAAAAACAAAAGTTAAAAACACAAGAAAACAATTAAATTAAATTGATTTTTCTTTCGCAAATGAAAGTATTTTATTAACTTAATTATTTATATTATATTTTAAGGCGGTCTGAAAATCTTTATTATAATATACTAATTTTACACAATGGCCAGTGTTTTGGCATGTATATAGATATTCATTAAGAAATATGTAAATACAGTTATATTTCTAACTAAAACGTAAGTAGAATTTGCTTTCTAAATGTTGTTTTAATGTTAACTAGCTGGTAGGCAGATACGTAGAAATAAACAAAATTGTTTCAGTACCAGATAACCGGATTTAACGAGAATATGCTCATAATTGTAGAGAATTTTCCGAAATCTAAGATAAATGTTTATAAACAACATAAACATTGACGTACGGTAGAGAAGTCTATCAGTTCCTTGTTAATACCTAAAAACGAATTTAAACATCTCCTTATTTTTCCAGGAAATGCACTTATCGTGAAATGTATAATATACCATGTATTAACTCGTACTTTTTATGCTTATATTTTTAGCTGAATTATTTTACTAGATATTCGGTTACCTGTAAAATACAAATAGGCAATAAACAATTTAATCCCAATTACATCAAACTATCTGTAAATATAATTATGTACTAGTGTAGGATTTATTGTACTATACTTACGACATCAATACTTTTCAGAAAAGAAAATGGGTTGGTATATATTTTATTTTCATTTTTACGAAACAACTTGATAATTTCCACTTTTGCTTAATATATAATTTCATGCAACAACTACACAAATGTAACGATGGGAAAGCACACGCGTCGCTGTATATGGTGTACACTACCCATAAACAAGGTCCTGTATGTTAATCTGAATCGGACGTGTGCATTTTTAATGTTAGCACTGAGCAGCGGAACAGTACTGTTATTCGGTGATTTGCTGTTTCCATACAGACAAAGAGGCACTGACGTCAAGCGAGCGTCACTTGCGGCCGATTGAGCCAATTGACGTGATTGGGCGACCTCTCCGCCGACTCAATAAAAAGGTTCCATAGGAAAGAAAGCCATTTGAACGGACGTGAACATTAACAGAGCACGTGCAGCTATTGTTACGTACCTATTGCGGCAATTTTGTGCTGAGAATGGATCTAAAAGTACTAACAATTGTTAGTATTGCACTGTATTTTAAATAAAACTTAAACATTAAGTGAAATATTCGATGCTAAGAGTTAAAGATAATTTTTATTTTATGTAAACGTATGGATTCATTGGAAGCAGCCAATAACAGAAATTCAGGCCCACGTATTTGATTGTTCAAAATCATTTCAAATAAATCAAATTACTTCAACGGTAAAGTAACATAAAATATCAAGCTAGATGTACATGTTAATCAACATCAGGCATAACGAATATAAATATTATTGTATTGATGAATGGAATTTCAAGATTGATTTTAACGTCCCTAGAAACAGCTCATAAATTCCTTAGACGTGATTATAGGTTTCATGACGTAAGCTACGTCCTATATTACAAATCGATGACCTTACGAATTACGTAATCCATCGGTTATACTATGGTCACAAACACACAATGTTGTTTGTTTGTGTTCATATTACACACTACCGTATTCATAAATACAAACTGTGCATAACATCAAATTATATATTACCAAATATTTCGATGTAAGCAATCGAATCTGAATTTATGATTGTTTATACCATAACCATTATCATTACAATACCAGTGTATGATAATTGCATTATTTTTGTTAAGAAAAAAACGTGATACGAAAACGTGAATGATCCATTGTGGCACTAAAGTTTTGTAAACAAAAGGCCCCGTTAATAGCATCGTTGATAAAAAACGGAGCACGCGTGTTTGCAGAAATATGAATCGAACTGCCGGTCAGTAGTCCCGACATTGGCCTCAATCTGATATCATCATTACGCACATATCTTTACGTCAGTAAGACCTTAGGTATAGAGAAGCGTTTGTGCAAATGGCTTATTCACTCGACATCTTTGATTACATCGCATCTTCGCTAACTAACTATCATTATACTCATATTGTTTTATTTATCTGAGTACTAATAATACCTACCATTTACTTAACGGCTTGAAAACAGTAAAATATTTTTCAACTATAAATTATTTACTAGTAAAATTCATGCATAAGTCTTTCTATATTGTTATTACATTCTGTATGCAGTATTTGTGACGAATGAAAACATCCGGAAGCCAGCGGCAGTTCACATAAAAACAATGAATCATGTTATGTACTGGTCGTACCGTAGAAAATGTTTTCTTCAATACAAAATGTATTGCTTTATATTACACTATAACTATAAAACATAAAGAAAGACAATAGTAAAAAGCTTAGTGAACCATTAAATAATAAATGTTATATACCGTCGTATTATATGGGTACGTAATAAGTCTATGATTTATAATAATAATTATAATATTTCATCTAGAATAACGATACCTATCGAGATCTGGAATGTACTTTGAAAGTACTCTACATTCTACAAATGTGCAGACAAATTGCTACCGTGGTCATGAACATCACATTATACTCGTATTTGAGCATCCATTACAACAATAACATCTTTCGACTCCAAAGCAAAGAATGTAAAGATTTTATATGAATTATTTACAAAATAAATCCAATATTTAATTTACAGCATTCAACGGTAGTAACGTTTGTGAAAGTACACTTCAATCCGTTGAAAAGTATAACGCTGTATGCTATATTTTTGGTAGAAAATATATTTAAATGCGAAATGAGATTGAAATAAAATTAAATACTACCTACAGTACGTGATTATTTTCCTTAAAAAGACGCGAGCTTTTGAAAGCTCTGCTCCGCGCGTTCCGTAACGATTGAAGCTTAACATCATGGTTTTTCATTTGTAGCGCGAAAATGTATATTTATATAATATTTGCGACGACTTTACTTTAGATTATTGAACAGTCAATCAATACAATTATCGTTATGCTACAAATAAATTCTACTTATTTTTGATTTTTATAATATAGCGCTTTAGTAAATAGTAATAGTAATCGTAAAGATATACAATACAAAGAAGTTTAGAAAGTTAAAAAATCGTGCCGCTACTTTCATTTATAAACTAGGTAAGTCAGTCAGTATTAACGATCCAATTACCGAATAATTCGATGGATCGCAAATAACGAGGTAAAGATAAATCATTGCCTCGGTAAACAACAAAGTGTTTCAATGCTATTTGTGCGATCAAATAATACAAGTTGTATTATGATTCGCTGTTGCAGACGACTTAGTATGAACATGAGTTAATGACATCATTATGTGCGTGCGCAGGAAAGATCCACTGTTATTATAAAGTTATTTTTTTTAAACCGTTTATGTTTAGCCACAAGATTTTTAGATTTCCTAAGCATGGCAAATCTTTTTATTAACATTTAAAGTTGCTTTAAAGGTAAATACGACCAAAAAAAAAAAAGTATTAGATATTCCTTTTTTATGAAATATGAAGCCGGAATCCATAATATTAGGCAATTATGAGTAGACTTCACACATTCCCAGATTTCTCAAAACTCTCAAGTTTCCTTACGCCGTTTTTCTTCACCGATAACGATTAATTTCTAATATGCACAAACGATTAGTAATTAATTTCTAATAAAATTGGCTTATTAGAAACTAATCGTAATCGGTAGGGGATACGATTATTGGAAAGCAAAAACCACGTGTACAAAAGGAACTGAAAAGACGTAATAAAGTATATTAATAACTGAAACAATATTACTCAGATTTAGTTTCAATGGTTTAGTCATTAGAAATTTTAAGACGGCTTCTAGTAGATAAATCACACTTCTATTTCGCTGATCTATACCTTATTGTTGGTTAAATACTGGTTGGATATCGTTTGATGTTTTACGGTGAACTGTGCTTAACCATGTGATATTCTATCCTTTTTAAAACATATACATAAATTATATATTTGAAGCATTTATTTATCTATCATTATTGAGGCAATTCATTTACACGATCAAAATAAATATCCATATAAAAATACTATTTTTTTGCTTCAAATTTTTGTACCGCGATAGGTATACCATATACCTATCGCGGTATCATATCATTAATTACGTATTAAAAGAAGGATATTTATACACGAGACTACATGACCCTGGGGTTATCGTGGAAAAAGAAACAGTTTACGTACGTAAATAAGTACTTTTGTTATTAATTATCCTATATGCGTCTGTAAATATTAGTGTATTCAATTGAATATATCTACTTTATTATTATAACTTAAATATGTATACAAAAATACAAATTCTAAATTGGATCACATAAAAATAAACCGTTATTTTCGTCAGGAAGAACATTATATTCTCATTTATTACAAAAGTCTACACTGATGCTCTACATTTTATTATCTACGATACAGCACAAAATCTGAAAATTTTAAATCATTCCCAAACGTTAGTGGTTCTAATTAACATTAATTTCTTAAACCGTTATCCAATACGCATATATTATATCTAGTTTTGTTCTGGCCTACATAATATAACTTCTATGAAACACACAAAAATGAATCGAATTAGTGATACTTTGTCAAAAGACGTGTATTATTAATGTCAACACAATTTCGATTATTTTTAGCTTTTACGTTCGCGCGATCACCCTATTAATAAAACACAAAGAGAAACAAAAGTAGGTGTAACACATTGACCTGAATATATTTTATGTCATTTGATGCTCAAACAACAATGGCGTAAAACAAAAACGACTTTTCTAAATAACAAGTAGGTATTATAAAAAGTACTTCAAAGAGTTTATTTGTAACAGTTCGCATGATTACTCGTATGGTTTCTTTCTATAATTCACGAGTGCGCGTTATATGGTTTTTAACATCGAGTAATTAAGACTGAAAATGGATTGAAATCTGGGTCTTCGTGTGGCAACAAATAGCTCATAAGTGGTGTAGAAATAATTCATATGATGTATTTTTCAAGCACCTGTCATTAGGTCAATAACCTGGTGTTATTGAACTGCCTGAAGCTTGACGCGAGGGCGCGGGTGCACAGTGGGGTGGACCTAGAAATACTTTGATTTTTCTACTTTCGTGCCGACAGTAGAAATGTTAAATATTACCCCAATACGTGGGCCATTATTGCAACACACATTTAATTTTTTCAGTTCACATTTACGTAGAGATCATATGTATCATACTTATCTATCACTTACAAATGATACGCAAATTCAACGAAAACTTACTTAAAATGAATATGAATTATACGGTAAAAAATCCTTAAAATAACTTGTGACCTGAACAAGGAAAGAGGCATAAGGACATTCTACGTATTTAAGAGTTGTGTCCGATGACGTCTTTTATGCGTCGGCCCCAAACTGGAGGCATTTAAAATTAAAATGTGACCAAATTGTAAAAATCGACCACAAAAATCGCAAACACCTACATGCTGGTACCAAACATTGTCATTACGTATATAATGAGGTCATTATTTTGTTACATTGTCTAAATGCAGAACACGAATTAACCACAAGAGAACAAAGAACTCTTATACGAAAACGGAGCCAGACATGAGGTCAATGTTACATGCCTGCTAGCTAAGATAGTGTGAGTTTATTAGCGGTCTCGTAAAACTAGCTTCATTTTTAAGCTAGTAGCTGGAATAGTTCCTATTACTATTTGGGACAAGAGTTTAACTAGATTTGGTACTAGTTCCCGAACTTTTATGTTTCTTTTAACATTTCTTTACCATACAAAGTATATAATTCTATAAATATATTTATAACAATACATTATATAAAAAAACCTGTTTTACACCATAAAAGTGTTTCATAAATTCAACGATAACTACAATGTGGGTATGTAAAGACTTTAACTTAAGCGTTGCACTAAAAGCTCTGTTTCCAAGTTGTTAACTTTACAACATAAATGCATACTACAAACGAACTATAACATTACTAGATAAAAAAATTAGGAAATAATGGAACGCTACCTATTACACACACATACAGATAAATTTCAGAAAATCTCTATTGTGACGACAAGCCAACGACCTTTATTGAAATCTGAGGGCAACACCCGCTAAATTAAATGACCCAATAAAGCCAAACCCTTACAGAAAGTAATTCTCGGTTAAAATAATGTACTTATATATCTACATAGTTTTTGTGTCAAACCCTGCGCAGTTTTAGAAAGGTACACAGCCTGAAGCATATAAGCTCAGACTTTCTGTAGCAGCAGAGCTTAGACATTCTGTTTAAATTTCCTTCCAGAATTTCTGGGCTTTGTTAGCATCAGGCAGGTTACCTCGTTTTAAAACATTACAATGATTGAGTAAATGTATTTAATGTAATTTCTTGCTCATAGATACGGTAAGTAAGTTTCAGAAAAAAGCAAATATTAACAGTTCTTTGTTTGATTTTATTATGTACAAGAGTTTTATATTATTAATGGAAAATAATAAATTACATATGTCAAAATGCACCTCATATCAAGTTGTTATTTTCATGGATATTCCCATTGACAGTAGATAAGTCTCCGAGACGTAACACTCTTGCAACAGCCTCGCCGCTTTATCTTAAGCTCGACTTGATAACGTTGACATTTGATCCACATATATTTATATAGGTACATGTTTACATATATTTTACATTAGCCATAGGCTTACAGTTTGCTTTGTAATGAAATTTTCAATTTAATACTCAGAAAATATATTGACAATATTAATAACTTCTAATACGAACTTTAAATATGAACTTTAGCTTAAGATTTTTACTGAAGCTGTACTTAAGTTTCAAGAAAGTATAATACCTTAAAAATAAAGTTAATACTAATACTGTCGCGTAACATCTACTTTACGAAGTTATGCAAATTTTCAAGTTCCAGTGGATTTGAATAGACGAATTTCATCAAAATCCGCTCAATCGTATCAGCAAGGCGCGGGTTCATCTGTATATAATATATGCAATCTAGATAGGTATTTATATTTCTGGCAACAAAAGGTGTTCCTCTCTCAATGTGATAAGTAAATGACGCTATGCATATTTAAAGTCTCCATTTATTTAAATGTAGATACAGATAAGAGATATGGATAAGCGTACAAACAAAAAGTTACAATACGTTTCATGACGCAAGTAACGTAGTTGTCTTTGAGAACACTCTTGGTAATTTGATTAGCAAACCCCTGATAATCATACGACGGTTTGCTTAATTATCATTCTCAGCACTCATAAGTCGTGACTACAATGTGCATTACCTACAAGTGAAAATTATTTCTTATAGCAAAGGGATTATTTCTTGTAACATTACTTATTTACTATATTGTAATGTCAGTGTTCTGTATTTTTTTGTTATAATTCAATGAAATGTCTTACGTATAATTAATATGTAAACTAGAGCTAAAGTAGAAAATCATTTAGTTATTAGATTTAAAACAAGTATTTTATTATTTTTTATTTGTTATTTTTTATAAAACGTATACCTAAATGTAATATTTTATATAATCCAGTTTGAAATGAAATAAGACGCAGTAGAGCAAGAAATTATTTTCTTTATAAAATCAGCATGGAAATGTCAATATGAATTCATTTATATCTTGAAAAATAAACACATGGGCTTAATATTTACGATTACGACCCACTGAGTGACAGGCATTTGCGTCAATACTTATCTTTTAATTGTGATAACTCGTAAGACGACGTTAAACCGTAAGTAATAAGTACCTACAGCAATAGATGTTCACATGATCGCTTGAGTTACAAATTATTGAGTATATAGATTTTAAAGGTATAAATTAACTTTGCATATTTATATGTAAAGGCATATTGTAGTAAAATAAGTATATCACAATCCGTCCATACCTACTGACAGAATGAAAAAGTAAAAAAATGAAAGCACATCAGTTTGCAAATTTTGGCAGTATGCAAAGTGACTAATACATTCAACCGACGATTATTTTTTATCAAATAGCAGTGTTAACTAGTGCCTGTTTATTATATTTCTTAAATATATAAAGTTTATCAAAAGTAAAAGTAATGATAATGGAACGTATAAATGATTATGAAAGTATAAACCTAGCTACCTTATATCAAAAGAGGAACTACATAATTATTTCTACCTAGTTCTACGGTATGTCATTGCGATCGAAAATTCTTTAGACAGAGCTCGTGCAGTTTTCTTTTGAAAGCTAGATTTCTACAGGAACTTTAAATTTCAGCGTCTGCGTTTCAGCGAGCTTTCAAAGCTTTAGATTCTCTGTCAGAAAAAAGACTGAGCCTCGGCCGATTTCGCAGTGATCAACAAGTCCAGACGACGATCAATATAAAGACGAGAGCGAGAAGGCGAAGGAGTGACAAGGATATAAATTCCCCCTTCTCCAAGCATTGAGACTACGATACGACGTAGCTACACGTACAAGCAGTTTTAAAGACATTCATAGTATGAGTTTAAGGTTCCATAGAGTTAGCTACAATGTTCCAAAGGCGAGCTCTACCAACCCGCATGTAGGCAAAGCAGTAGACCGGCATAAAGCCTTTTCATTCTAAAAGAGTGGTCACCTTAGCCCAGTAAATTGATCGAAATTGGTTGTTAGATGACAGCTAGAACCTTTTCGTACTATACAATAATAAAAAATGAAAGAAAAAAATTGAAATCGGTCCAGGAACACCCAAGTTATTCAAGATTATAAGAAATCGGGTTTTTCCAAT
>DWNE01010582.1:0-10266 GCA_018249875.1 Cecropterus toxeus
GCAAGAACTGCTTTACGCTAGAAATAGGTGTGGCGGTGGTACTTCCCCGGTCAAACTACATTGGTTCTACCACCTGGCAATAGTGTAGCAAGTTTATATGATGCTTCTTCAACAAAAAAATTGTGTGCGTGAAATTCACACGCGGTAAAAGTGAACCTTAATAATAATAAATGATAAAATATTTCTAAGTCTAAGGGTATTAAGCTTTTCAAAAATCGATTAAGTAATTACTGCAGTCTATACGTAAACATGTTATTTCGCATATAAAAAACTTTAGCTCTTCTACAAGGTACAAAGTAAAATTAGCGAATCAGAAACGGGTACAGCGCCATCTAGTTGTAGCGTCAACAACTTCTTTCGTAATGCATTTTCGTTTCATCGAGTTTCAAATCACGTTTTTTTCATCAAGATGTTTGTAATCCTTTTACCTAAGGGACACCAACTAAATATTTTTTGCATTGTTCAATGTAATCGCTAGTTAAAACGCACAAGTTGCCACAGACAATCTCAACAATGGTTTATCGTTTAGTATTCCTGCCGGCGGCATGTCGACGCAATAATTCTATCGAACTTTACATAGCAGGTGGGCAAAATGTTGGAGTGACATCCAGTGGCCGCACTTTTGCGGATACGACACAAAAGCACTCATCTTTTTCTGGCTGACGTAAAATCCAAATCAATGGTCAGCTCCATTCACTTTTGTTATTGCTACTATTATATTCTCCACAGTCGCTCCGCAATTCGCGATATTTTTGACCACACGGCAACCGGCCGGACGATTGCCCATCGTGTTTTCGCATAAAAATTCATAGAAATACGTGAATGATGCAATGTTACGTCTCCAACGTCCGAGCCTTACATTTTGTTGTACTTTGCGCATACAGAATTTTGCGGACGATACAATAACGCTGTACGTGATATTTTTCTCTTACACATAACCGGTCGCCTATCTTCAAATTGCCATCATTTTATTTTAAATTCGTTCGACAAATAAGACGTCTAGGGATTACAGCCGATCTAAGTAGACGAGCCAATACAAAGGGATATGAACGGTAAAGCAATGATGTCGCAAGAGTATTTCTTTAGTGAATCTTAGAGACAGGTAGCATTACGTCATCCACCGTCTTACTGTGCAGCTTCCACAAAATAAACGAAGAACAGCTGCTTATTGTATCGCTGACAGCAAAGCCGTGGTACGCCATTGTCGAGCTCCTTCTAAGAAATATAATAGCGACTTACTTGATCCTGGGAAGCCACAATGCATCGTCATTATTTCGCGCTTAAGAACCATATGCCTCCTTTCTCTTCATTTCCACATTCAGACGCGTTATGTCAAAACAATTGAAGGTTATACTGGAGGGTGCATTATTTAAAGGATTGAGCATAATTGAATTAGTACATCATTTTGTACTAAAGAAAGTGGGCGAAATTCATTTTAAGTACCTATAATGATTAGACTTTTACATTTTATATTTAAAGGGTTTAAGGCGGAAAGTAAAACATATTTTTACGTATAATAATATTTATACACTAGCATTATGTTCCTGATATGGTGTCGCATAATAATGAGATAGTTTAATTAGGTAAATATTATGATAATCATCGTAATAATGAATACAATCACTTTATACACACGTACATAATGTACTCGTATTGATATGAAGATTTCCTTAAACTTTTATCAGTGATTTAAATTAATAGACATACAAGATTGAAATGTTTTAGCTCCGTTCCGGAAAACCAAGTCAAGGAGATTTAGAACCAATAAGTACTGTGTAAGTTTGATAGGTATATACTATATAGTTGTTTAATCTATATTCATTTTTACAAGATGCACAAAATATAAACACTAATAAAATGTAACATAAAAATTTGTGACAGTATTCTACGTTAAAAGGATCACGACAAAGATCTACTTACAAAATAATGTTTTCTAAAAAATATTTATAAAAATAAGCTAAGTCTAAAATAAACAGTCGCGCCGCCGTTTTATATTATTATGGAGCCGAGAAAAATGTACAACCTGTCTTATCCGAGGTATTCGTATCGTGATAAAGATGCTTGTTGGAGAAATTGTCTAGCAGCCCGAAGGTTTATCGCTTTGTACGAATAAACAGACACGTTTAAACGATGAAAAATGTAGTGAAGATTAAAGAAAAATATGTTTGCCATAAAGTCCTTTGTACGCTTTTGTATTTTCAAAACTAAGTTATGAAGCAATTTCGTATGGTTTATACATACATATTAGGTCTATCTGACGCGAAACACGTCTCAATTTGAATTTTTGTGGAAACCACAGCCTCGCACTAGGGATTTCTGAGACCCGAAAAGTTAATGAAGTGTACCGCGAACACTTTACCCGTGTCAAGCTGTCAAAAACACGTCATATTTTACGTGTATTTTTTGTATTTTCGAGCGATCGCCACGTCGGGTCCGATAAGAGTTTGGACATGATAATATTAAAATCGAGCGGATTGTACTTCCATACTGTTGGAATCTGGGTGAAGTCGAGCTGTCACATTTGTTGAGGAATGAAAAAGGTATAAAAAGGGAGGTGTAAACATAATACTAATTTGTGCGTTGGGTAAGGAAACATATTGTATATTGTGATATGGTGTCGAGGTGAGTTAGCGTCGGGCCGGTGCGCGGGGGCGAAGGCTCCGGTTTCGCAGAAGTGTTCGCTTGACGCTCTCTGATACCCGCCAATTCTTCGGACCTCTTTTTATAAACAAAATTATGTTACCTTAAAGACTCATGCTGGGCGAGAGTATTATTTTCATACAAGTTTTTTGTGATGTTATGGTGTTCTATAGTCTTGTTTCGTTCAGATTTTGTGTATATTAAGCTTTATGATTTTGTTGCACTACAGTCCATAGAAATAATTTTCAGTGTATGAAATAATTAATATTTAAATAACTAATAACTTAAAGTAAAATTACTTTAGTAAAGCAAGAAGAGAATATTCTTGTATTACGTAATTTTGTTACCAATGTTTACAGAGACATCTATCAATGAGGAGATGAAAGTTTTCTGAATTTTGCACCCTGCATTTTTGTGACTTTGCTATACATACAAAAGTACTAATGTTAATTTTTCAGTTCACATTCAAATTTAATGGACCTACTGGCAATAAAATGAAAAGAAAAAAAAAAGAAGATATTAAATTATTTATGATGAAGATATCCTATTTCACAAGATACGTGTTTGGGTGTATGAATTAAAAACTTTTAGTTTTAATATTAACAGAATATATTCGTAGTTTATTTGATGAAAATAAAATGATCAACCCAAATATTCTTTTGTCATAATTGACATAAAAAATATAATAATGCGTAAAAGCTTTGGGCAAATTTTTCAGTGCATCTTATCTAGTTACTCTTTGTACCTGCTACTTGTGCATTTCTGTACAGGGCTGGCCCTTCCAACGATAATAAAAATATTCTTTCATAATTTTTAATAATATGTAACTTAATTTATATGGATAAATCAAACATGCTGGCTTTAATCATATACAGGTCTGTGTACTTATATATGATGTTATATTTTACTTTTCCACTAAATTAAATTTAATCTAAGTATATTACTTCCTAAAAGTGCATACACGGTTTCAAATTATTTCAAAATATGTTGATATGTAATATGTCATTGGAGAAGGAACCATTAAAAATGTTTAAGCATCTTAAGTATTCATAAATTATTATTTATTAGTTTATTAAAAAACTAAATTACCTGAGAAATATGAAAAAAAATATGTTTTTATTTTTTGAGAAATGTTAAATTTTTTACAATGTTTGGGGTGAAATATAAACAAACATAAAAAAATATGTTTATTTAGAACTATTTTACACAAAAATATAATAGTTATATATAAATATTGGGTCAAACAAAAATGGTCAATCCATTAATAAAAACCAAGAAAACATAATCCAAATCATATGAGCTATTAAAATATTTAAATAAAAAATGGAACGTTATAACTTTTAAAAATATATTTTATTACTTCTTCTTGTTAAATACATATTATGGAGGTATTAATTAAATTTATATAAATAAAAAATATAATTCAGCCAATTTTATTTTTAATACACAACTATATAAAAAATACGACATGTAGAGAAGGTAAACCAATTATAATTTACCAATAAACGTTTGACGTTTGGAAGTGTACAAAACAAAGTGACAGCCCTGAAAGCTTCATCTGCCACTTGAACGATCGAAAGGTACGACGGCGCGTCGGTATCAGGAAGGAATGCATAGTGGGTGACTTGAACACTTCCTGTCCCTTTCGCACGCAACCGGCTTTGCTTGCTAAATTTGTAAGCCGTCTCATTCGTACACACCAACATTTTCAATACTTACCTGCGTGAAATGATATACATCTGTTCAATAGCGAACTCTCCCTCGCACGCACGCATTTAAATACGTTGTTGATATTGCGCTCTCGCTCGCCCGTCTCATGAACAGGGGGTAGACGGTGTTGGCGTGCATTAGTGTTTGTGTTCGTCTATTTAGTGAACTTGGAAGCTCGCTTTCGTGTTTGTGCATAGGGTGTCAAACATGGCTGTGTGCGTGAGTTGTAGAGGCGCGACATAGCTTTGCCGTCTCCATGACTTAAAACTTTTGTACGGAATGAGACCGGCGGGCTAGTTCTGCGCCGGCCGGCACACCCGACGGACGTGTGTACGGATCACGCGTCTAACTTCTTCGTAACTCTACGATACAAAAACTTGTTCTATGAAAAATATTTTTGAATAGCTTCTTAATATTTTTGTAAGGTGTTATACGTTTTTGAGAGGAATAAAGTGACTGGTTTGTTACATGACAATTAGTGGTGTTTATTTTTTTGTGAAATAGCAACGTGTTTGGTTCAACGGACTAAGGAGGTTGGTCGCTACACTATTCCAGTGTATTATTTTGTATCAACCAAAAACTCCGGCACATTTTAAAGCAACATAAAACTTAGACAAAAAACCGTTTAAAACTCGTAAAAAGGATTTGTTAGGTATTATTATCGTGACTTAGCGCCATTAAAAGGAAAATTTGGTGCACGACGAATGTTCCATAATTGCAATATTTCAACGTTAACATAAAAAAGTGAATTAAACCATTCAAAGCCTGTATTTTATTAAGTGTAAATTGTGTTATTTTTTTCATGTATTGTCATTGGATTTCAAAATGACTCATATATCAGCACTAATCATCTTTCTCAGCATTCCTGGGAGAGTTGAACAACCTCAATGTACAAAATAGCCGAATACAGGCGAAGTATAAACAGAAAACGTTTCCAAAAATAGACACCCCTTGTATTGTCAATCAGGAACCATTAATATTTTTATGAGTGTAATATATTTTGACAAGTATGTATTCTCAGTAGACGATTAGGCCTATCTCAATACAAACGCAAACATAAATTTCATTGTATTACTACAGTATTGAGATAAAAGTTGTACAACAATAATATTTACAATATGTAGTGTTTACAAAATTTATACACATAATATATTAGATATTATAGATATATCAAATATTAGGAAATACATAATACATACCACTTATTTACATATTATTCTTTGGCATAACATGAAAAAAAATTGAACTCTCAATTTGGTACAATAGAATTTTTAGGCCTACAATAGAGTGATAATTTTGTTAGCAAGTAGCAGGTACGGGATAATTTACAATTTCCGGTCCTTTCTATATTTTCAACTGTTACAGAGAAGGGAACGATTACTTAGTCAAAAAATTCTATTGTGATGGTAACAAAGACCGGCGATCTATGTATTTCCAAATGGTACGCTGTTCTAATGACGCTATATATCCTTACATAGAATAAACTGGAAAGTTTTCTGTACCTGTACATTTAATGAATTCGTAAAAAAACAGAGAACTCCGAATATGAATGTCATATGAATGTCACAGGTTTCAATTCTTTTAGTTTTTTTTATCTGTGTGTTTGAAATCGCTGATCCTCATTAGAAAATATATATATAGGTAGTTATAGTCTTATCTTGGGGCAACATTTAGTCATTATTTTAATTAAAATCCATGAGGTCTATCAAATGTTATTCGGTACAATTTAAAGTTGTTACATTTTTTAAACGCAGGCAAAGTCGTAGGACAAAGCTGGTACATAATAAAACGAACTTAAAAAGATAAAAAAGAAATTAATGTTTATTCTAAACTATGTATTATCGTAAGCCATTATTTATTTATTTACTTTTTACGGACCAAAAACTAATGATTTAAAAGCTTAATGTTAAATAGTAGATATTTTGTTGTTATGACAGAATCATAAGCTAGTAAGTAAATAGGTTTTTTGTTTAATAAAAAATAAAGAGTTCGTTTGATCTATTCACAACTAAATTATATTAGTATTAATTATGAGAATAATTAATATCGCTAGTTATGTTATTTCGTTTAAAAATATTAACACAAAAATACCTATTTTAATCATAAAATTTAATTAACTTCTTATTGCAACACTAAGTCTTTTCTATAAAAAAATTACATTTTCATTTTGAAAACTGAAAAGTACTATTTGCTTTATCTATTACCATCAAGATGGTTAACCCTAAAGTAATAAGCGCCTATTATTTATTCATATAGCAATATTTTAAATATTGCTACTTAAAACTACATAGTAAGAGTCGCCTCCAGCAATCCAAAGATCTACAGGATAATATTAGTATCTACCTAAAGAATCGTAGAGTTTACATTATTTTTGTGAACGAAAAATAATGACAAAAAGTAGGTACCTATTATATTTATTCACGGGAAAAGAAAATAACATTACTCGTGTATGTAAATAATATCCTAATACAATGTTATGTATATCAATGTCTTCAAAATTTAAAAAGATGAAAATTCCTTTCTGTGTCTGTAAATAGTAAATATAATTTTCAAAACATGTATGGAGGATTATAAATGGGTTATAGCAGAAAATTCCATAATGACGGAATTTTACAATTATTAGCAGTAAATAAGCCTATCTGTTATAGTCTGGTCTGCCAGATAAATAAAAATAAGAGTCATCTTTTGAAAAGTAATAAATTAGGTAGGTACATCAGTATTAGTTAAAGAGATAATTCCTATTTGCCTGTTAAGAGTCGCATCAAACTGAAGCTATTGTATTTAATTTAAAGCAGGATAATAATTTTTAGTCCGTATCTTGTCGTTTCGTATTTTCGTTTCATAAAAATCAATCTACACTATCTTAAACTAATTACTGTTTAAAGTTTTTTTTTTTATTAAAATACATTTTTTATCCCAGGTGAAGAGCTAGTGTTATTTTTCGTATGTGAGTCATGACAATAATAATAATATAACATGGCAGCTTTAATTTTGAAATACCTAATGTTCGTAGAAATCAAATTAAATTTGTCTTAACGGTGTAAGAAAATGTCATAAGTAGGTTAACTCATTTTTTTTTACTTATTTGAAGAATATGCATAAAGTTCTCAAGTGTGTAAAAATCTTATACAGCGTATACATTCCGTCTGATGGTAAGTGGTCTTTACTGCCAGTGGTCGTATATAATATAGGATAGGGTTCTATGTAAAGCTTATTAGTCTTATTACATATGTGATGCCACAATTGAGAACTAAGATAGTCGTAACATAAATGTGCCAACTAATTGGTGAAATAACAAAGGCGTGTACATATGTGGCTATCCAACCTGCTTCTGAAACTATGGCCTTAATCCATGTTGTTATATTACCAGATTCGAACACAGTAGCATAAACAATGGTAATTACATTCTTTCTTTTGGCTTTAGTAAATACTAAAGATATACCTATGTAAGTAACAAACACAAAGAAAAATGCATTTTTTTTTCAAAATTACTATTACACTTACACATGAAAGTATTTTTGAAAACAATAGATTTTACCTGTTATAAAAATAAAAATAGACATAAACGCTTTCTACACATATAGCCCCACAGTAGAATTTTCTCCTGTGTCGTAGATGCTATGGACGTACAAAGAAGAATACCCAAACACCCAGACCATGAACAGCAGTCTAAACTCATAATTCACATTTCTGTCTGCCCGGGGATCGAATCTGAGTCCTACTGCGTGTCAGACCGGTATGGTGACCGCTCCGCCACGCAGGTCGTCAATAACTTTTACCACAAGCCCACCTTAATAAATATCTGTAGAACCCATAACGTTCTTACGATATAAAAGCCAATACAACTACAGGTAACTTACACGTCCACCCCTTACTTTTCGGCGAATACCTGGCATCGCCACGTAGTTATATCTCCTTGTCCAAAACAATTGATATCTCTATTTGTATCAATAATACCAAAAGCAGACGTTTACGTGTATTTCGTACGTGGGCGGAATCCACCGGCATCGTCTCGGCCACGGTACGGTCTAACTATTGATAATATTTTCTATAGATTTCTTTTACACGAGGAAAGTAAATGGATGTGGGAATCAATGTAATTGGGAGCCAATGCAGCTATGTTTTTCTTACCATTGGGAAGTTTAGTGTAAAAAAAGCATTAAGTGTTACATGGCCTCTTTCTTAAAGTCTTTTAAGAAATAAGTATGACAATTATGTTTATGTAATATTCTTAAACTGCTTCACGCTAGAAATAGGTGTGGCGGTGGTATTTCCCCGGCCGAACAACTCTGGTTCTACCACCTGGTGGATTCACTGCTATTATTTTTTATTTCTTTTTATTATATATCTGTATAACTGTTGTTTAATTTAAATTGTTTACTCTTTGTGTTTATCATCATATTATGGTAACATTTATGAAAGAATATTTTATTTATACATTTACATATACATAAAAATGTTATGGTTGTTAACTTGGAGTAATATTCATTAGGAAGTGTGTAAAAACGCCTCAGTGTCTTAGCCTATAAACTTAGTACGAATTTAGGACTTATTAGAAGAATGTTTCGATAAGTACTAGTACCTACTCCTATTACGAAATTAAAACTCTTTTCATATCATATTCACTTTTATACCTGTAGCCTAAAATGTGAGCAGGTACATACGTAATATGATTGCTAGTAATTTAAAACTTCTCAGGTGAATATCACGAAAGGCGCGTTTCTTGAATACATATCGTTTATGAACATCTCTTAAGCATGTCTCTTGTACGACTTAAAGGACATTCTGTTATTTAAAGATAGAGAGGAAATAATAACAATACTTATTTGCACTAAGAAACACATGTATGAATAAATTATAAATACCATACCAATTAATAATATAGTGTATATATTTTTTTAATAACTAAAAAAATATCATGAATCTGGCATGTAAATCAATAACTTTAATAATATATAAGTATACTAGCTGTGCCAAGCAGTTTCACCCGCATTTATTTGAGAACAATCTTAAAAAAAAACTAATGTAGCGTGATATTATATAGCCTAAAGCTTTCCTTGATAAATCTACTATTCAACACAAAAATATTTTTTCAATTCGAACCAGTAGTTCAAACCAACCAAACCCTACTGCTTTATAATACGAAGCAATATTAAAACTTATCAAATTATTTAGAAAGGAACTTCACAATAAGATTCAGGAATTAACATTAAGTTCTCATAAGATTTACCTCTAAAGTTAATTTAGGCAGTGTGCGTATAAATCGAAACCCTATAAGCGGAGGCGTGCACAAATAGAGCCTGTTGTGTGTTTACCTATCATTGTATATGTAACATTGTGTAATCTAAACGTCTTTATGTACGCACCGAATTATTTGATTTAAATAAAGGAATACTATTTATAGTTATATTATTTCTTAGTTGTAAGTCCCTTTGTATCATCCCTGAGCATTTCTTGAGGTTGCGGTTTGGGCCCCGTTAGTAACATTTAATTGATTTTGTACTCCAGAAACTAATTAGACTTGAGGTTTATGTAACCAAACAGTATTAATAAGTTATTGCATGCTGCCCCTAACACAATCTCGAGCCCGCCGGTTATTAATTAATCGAATCGTAAACAACGTCTTAATAATATTGTAAACAGATTAATATTGGAAGAATACGATCTTAAGTTACTTACCCAAATAAATCGTGAAACCAACTTATGAACGTAAACTTATAAGATACGCAAAAGTATTAAGGTTAATTTATTAGTCAGTCTGATTCATACTCAATGTAATAATAAACCCACGACGACCCGCGTAGCGGAGCGGTCACCATACCGGTCTGACACGCAGTGGGTCCCGGATTCGATACCCGGCCAGACAGAAATGTGAATGATGAGTTTAGATTTCTGTTCTGGGTCTGGGTGTTTGTG
>DWNE01010583.1:0-10266 GCA_018249875.1 Cecropterus toxeus
AGTTCTCTCTATAATTTCCTTGCTATTAATTCTTGTTCCATAAACCTTGATAATTCCTTTATATTAGTGGCTATTACTAAATTCAAAATATTCGTACAGATAATAAGTCAATAAATTTATTTTAACGTTATTGAATTTGAATATGCAATAATAACTACTTTTATGTCATGGTATGGAAGGAAACCGAATACTAAATACTTTTCATAAAGTACTACAAATTATATTAGTCTGACCGTAGTGAAGAAATATGTGTAAGCTATTAGTTTTATTAATATTCATGATTTTTTTATGAAAATCAAGAAAAAAATATGTATTACAATTTAATAAAAAAAATAGTTCTTAACCAATCAGGCTTCTTAAGTCGGATGCTATGCACTTATATCTACAATATTTTAATATTTATTATTAAATGCCTTAAAAATCAAAACAAAATATTATTTATGCATACATACCTACTATTTATTATTAAGATCTTTTTTTAGAAAAATATAAATGCTCCTTCTAAAATCGAATACCTTAAGCAACACCATGTATCCGGTATCTACAAATCTGGTGTATTTTTGGAGTAATTATTAAAGTACATCGACGACATAACTTGTCATTATAATTAGCGACCCATTTTGCCAGATAGGTCGATAAAAGAGCCGTAGTGATGTGACTTGGCTGGGGAGAAATCGATTTTCATATTATAATACTATTCACAATATCTAATGACTGTAGGTACTGTTTTACTGACCGACTTTTGCTAATAAATAGTATGCTTGATTAGTAGTATGCACTACATGGCGTTGCAAGTAATTCAATTATAGAGCTGCTGTTAAAATATCGAAAACACGTATTACTACGATATTAATAATCTATTTAGTAATGCAAAGACGCGGCTAAAAAATCGAAGTATGGTGTGAAAAAAATTAACGATTAATATGAAATCGATTATTTATGGTAAACAAATCGATTGATCTCAAAGAATAATTAATTTATTGAATAATCGATAAATTTTTCACATCCTTAAGAGCCGCTGTATTGCTATTTAGTTTCATATAAATACTAATTAATTGTATCTGGGCCTATAGATAGATTTTATTACTTATTTGGTATACGAGATACATATTTATATATTCGAAATTAGGCAATCATCCGATATTTGGTTCCACTTCCTTTATGAAATTCAACTCTCCGTATTAAACAGGTAAATTTTACACACATATTAAGCGTGTATATTAAGGATGTTTCTATGTAAATTTATCGCTTATAAATTAGCAATCCCACACTACCTAATTAATTAGAATGAAATAACGGAAATAATAACCCATCAGTACTGAAAACAGGCTCGTACGAACAAACAAGTTAGCGCCCGACTTGACTAATGGGAACGCATCCAGTGCATCGCGGCAAATTTTAATGCAAACCGTTTTATATTCGTTCGAATGCGCGCAAATCCGAATTGATCGTAATTCGATTTCGTGCGAGAGATAATTGCAACTGCCACTGGCGCTGATTGGGCAATGTTGGAGTAAAAAACGCGCAGTATTCCGAACGCGACCTGTTAACAATCATACGCACACCTTGTTTGCTCATCGCTCTGTTCACTGATGATGTTTGCTCGCTTTTATCTTTTTACTTTAAATAAATTAGTGCTTTTTATTACGTACTAACTAAAAACGGTGAACCCCAGAGCATGTCTGACTATTCGACTAAAACTGGAGCCATCTGCATCTAACACTGTGTTGAACCTTGTAGGGTGAAAGTAGAGTTTTGTGTGTCTCATCGACTTTTTTGGTAAATTGACAGTGACTTCCTGTAGCTATCATTTTACTTAAAATAAAATAACTAACAAAACGAGTGAGCCTGGGTGAATGTTGACCTGCCACAACAAAAATATATTTAGAAAGAAAGAAAGAAACAATAAGTATTTATTCACGATGTATGTCACTGCTCTACAAATTATGTACTAGTAAACAATAAGCTTAAAACTAAACATAAATAAAAGCAAAAGAACATAGCCTACAACGAAAAATAAACTCTAAAATGTAATGATTACCAAAGTAGCCCGCGCTGTGACATAATAGCATCGTGAAACGGACGAAACTCAGCTACTGTTATGGAAACACATGAAACCACGGCGCTGGTTTTTAGTCAGCGCCGTGGTTTCATGTGTTTCCATAACAGCGCTACCAGGCTTGGTTCAAGGGAGAGGGAACCGCATCAGGATCCAAATTCAATATCTTGGAGGATGGCAATACCTGGTATACCTTTTATATTTCGCCGTCAATATAGACACAACGTGAGATTGACTTTATTTTTTTACCGACGTAATGAAGTGAGATGGCGCCATTATCAATTTTCTTCGGTTTAAAAAAAATGCTCTGGGGTCGAGCCTGTTGGGTCCAGAAGAATCTTTTCCATCGCTCTAAGAACAAGTTACACACAATATGTGTAAAATTTCACCAAAATAAAGATCTTAAGGTACAAGTTTCAAATGCACACAGCAATGCTCTAAAACATTTATAAAGAGGTCTAGACCTAACTCCAGAGCAAACATGCGACGCCCACGGCCAGTCTACGTAAATTCCCCTTGGCACTGATAGTGACACACGTTAATGAACTTTATGTTCGAGAAACATTTTGAGTGTTTTATTACTTTACATAAGCAATTCGTCACGTTGCTCAAATTTGGCGTACGTGTCTGTCCTGATGAGCATTTTCCTCATACTAACAATAATATAATTATCTACTTCATCTACAAATCATAAACGCCTACGTGCTCTTATTTTTGATAACGTGTACAGCTGACTTACATATGAGGCATTCTTAATCCTCAGCGGTGGCAACACATCTGTGAACGGGTTGAAATAAAACCTCTACTTTATATTGAGTTAGATACAAATATTCAGGAGCGATGAAGTAGCAAACTAGGATACAGTCCACATGATCGTAAATGATTACTGCCACCCACGAACATCTGCAGCAACTTCCTATAAAATAGGGGTTCTATCTAAAATCGATCACGGATGATTTTGTAGTGTGTATGTTTAAACCTAATCTAACTACCTATAGATTGTGTCTCCAAAATATTCATAACCGTTTAATTTCGATCCTCTCCTCAACAACAACAACTTTACACTTTGCTACTTCCGAGGACTGAGATGGACGCCTCGTATTAAAGTGAAAACGGCACCAAACCCGTCCAACAAAACACAAAAACTGTTTCACGCTAGAAATAGGTCTGGCGGTGGTACCTGGAAGATGCATTTAGAATGCAAGCTCGTTTGTAATTCACACATATAAAAAATAAACATAACATATAATAACTGCAAAACTTATTACGCTTGGCGGCAGTCCACATACATCACATCTTTGGGCATAGAAAATCACTGCAAATGTTGTAATTAGTAATAGAGGAGTATACGAGTAGCAATGAATAATTATCTTCATAACTTCAGTTCATTACACTAATGCAGCTATTGAAAAACAAAGTAAAATTGGAAATTCAGGAAATTAACTGGACATAAACAGACAATAATTCTTAATAATAACGGCCGTTTCATACTCATGTAATAACAGAGAAATAATGAGACAAGTGACATTGAAATGAGAAATATATTGTTAGGTGTGTTACTAAATCGGAGGTCGAAGTGTCATTTGTCACTGCGTTGCACAGCTGCACATGTGCTCTTCTCAAAGACACTGAGTGTACCTACTGACTACTTCCACTTGAAGACATTTAGATAGTTATTAGTACGTAACACGGAAATAAACCCAATGCACGGGGCATTGGGTTTATTTCTGTGTTACTACCAATCTTGCTACCAGTAGTAACAACGTTATTTTTTACCTTTTTTACTACTGCAGTTGTTAGTAGTAAGACGGAAAATTAAAAATTAACCGTGTAACTACTATCTTCGATCTCAAATACAAAATTTAAATCAGCCACAAATACAAATTAAAAATACCTATAGCCTTATATAAAATACTTTAATTTAGTAGAAAGAAAAGTTTCACTAGAATATGATATTAGAAATTAAAGTTTAAAAATTATTTTAAAATTTAATTTCTAAATCATATTCTTGATATATCATGACTTTTAAGAGTAAGATTGGTAGTAACACGGACAATAAACCTTGCTTCTCTACAAAAATAGGTTTTACTCTATAAACTCTGGGGGTACATGAAAAGTGATAAGGTCAACCGGATATAAAATATTAACCTCATATATGCCATCAAAAGTTTTCAATTTCTATCGTTCTCTTTTTATTTAAAATGGATATATGAAATTCTAAATAGTCGCCATTATTAAGTGTGAAAAATAACGAAATCAAAAGGAAGTGTTAAATAATCGACATCCATGAAAATGTTGGTAATTCTCGTAGTTCTTGCATGATTGAGATGCACAGACATACACCATCTCAATTTTATAGTATATCATATTATAGTTATGTATATATGTATCTTAAACCACAAAAAAAAATTAAACCACATATATGTGATAGTCACATGACTATAGATTAGATTATGCTAACGTCATGCTATGATCCATGATGTAGTAGGTATATAGTAAGTATATTGATATTTACGACATCCGCTCCATAGTTTTCGATTCAATAATTGTACAATTCTTATCAATACAAATCGATTGAATGTTATATCTTTAATGATAACTGAATATTCACTAAAACATCGTCGGTTCATTTTAATCAATAGAATATTAATTTGATTGAACGTTGCTTGATCGTTGCTTGTTTGATTCTCGATCCTTAATAAGTTGTCACTTGGTATTCATAATATTGAGTTATCTGTCCATCCCTATAGCATTAGGAGTCCCATTTAAATCGTGAAAGCTTGTCCTATACTAGTCTTTTAAGTCGTTCAAGCCAAAAAGAAATGAAATAAAAATTGTACATTTTTGTCTACTATTTCAAAGAGCCCTTTAAAGCTTTACAAGGCTTTAACGAAACGAAAAAGTTTTAAGGTTAAAAGACTGACTTTAGTATTAAGTGTAACAATTCAAATCTTAAGATTTAAAAGACTATCTGAATAAATTAATCGAGTCTTTTCAATAGAACTTTAAAGACCTTCCTTTTACCCGACTGCGTCAGTAGGAAGGTAATTTTTTTCGAGCTTATGTATGTTTATATGTACGTCTGTACATTTCTTTGGCACGCGGCATAGTTCAAACGGCTTAACGGTATATGACGGCTTAAAGGAATGTGATATATCATTTGAATCGTCTCAGTTTTCAGAGTGACATAGGCTACATTCTATGTTGATTTATTCCATCGGTAATTGTTAATCGTTTGTGTAGTGACACCCTTAAATTTTTATACATTTCTAGATCTTTTGATGTCAGCATACGTCGTCGCCAAGAGGAAGCATCTGCCAAAATTAGAATTAGCGGAACTAAGAAACGACCCATATGGCACAATGATCGTCTTTTCTAAATTTGAGTGTTTGAGTAAAAGAAACTACACTAATTATTGTAATATGACATAATGTATAGTGCTGAAAATTATACTGCGAAGCTATGAATGTATACGTAAATTGTTCTTATTTTTGTTTTCCATTTTTGTATTGATATCTACACGTACATCTTAGTTTATTGTATTGTTTTATAGTTATTTTAAATACTATTTTATGAATAGTTATTTGTTTGCAGTAAAGTAAAAAAGGAATGCTGTAAATCTAATATATTGTAAGAAAAAATATAATTCCAGTACTTCGGAAAAGATATGCATAAATCAAAGCATTTATATAATCTAACTACGTCTTTCTCTCGTTATATAGTTCACATCCTTAAATTGCATGTTATTGTTAGAAGCTTTTTTGATTTTCTTCATGCCTTTTATAAAATAAAAATAAAAAGTTTTGAAGTACCTGCTTTGATTGCGCATTTATTTTACATATTTATAGCTATATTTTTTAAATTAATGCAAAATTAGTGTGCAATTATTATACATACATCCACATACCGTTTTATTGTAATTAATTACAAAATTAGACAGCTTAGGGTATTCAGTGGTATGAATGGAATGGGTGACCGAAAGTGACAAAATTTTATACGTGGTTCCTTTCTACATAGGTGTTCCTTGCTACATGTTAAGCCATCGGCCACGGTTTGTATTATTGAGTATAGACGTTAAACCTTATCAAAGGGCTTGGGCTGGTTGAAGTGAAATACCGGTGACTGCTAGGCAAGCACCGGTGAGTCCTATTTGAGATCCCGGGATTTCCCTATTAGCACATTGCAGTCACCGAGGGGTTTTTAGTGAGTAAAAATCTCACATAACTCTACTTTTTCCCCAGATAGGTGGAGTATATTTTGAAGATTCACAAACGAAATAAGTCACGTGATGCACTGAAGAAAAGACCAAGCAATGGGACGTACAACGGGGAACAACCCTTGTGCAATATAAGTATTATGTTTTAAAGATAAGAAGATAGTAGAGTATCCTTGATCTAATGTTCTACTACTGTCTATGGAATTTATTTTAGTTTGGTACCTACTACAATTATAAATGGAGTCTAAGATACTACAAGAACTACTGTTACAAATTTAAATGTATAATAAACGTAAAAGATCTATTTATTGCCTTTTTCTTAGATTACATAAATCACTTAAAAATTTATTTCAGGTAAATGGAATAGTTGAAAATGATTTACGTTAAATATAATTATATGAAAATATTATGAAATATGCTATCCTGGACGTATTTAAATATTATAAAATAAACAATATTTTTTAAGTTTGCTTATTTAGGTATAATTTAGGCATAACTGAGAATTTAACTCTTTAAACTGAGTAACTTAGTTTCTCAACAGAAATAAAAGAGTGGAAAAAAGACGCTCATTAAGTTCTGAAATGCTAATATTTATATAACTTTAAATGACGTACCTCGATATCATAATAAAATTGCTATATCAATAGTAACATACGAGTGCTCCATTCTATTCCTTCTTGTATTGTTGTTAACATTTTCATATTACGTTTACGAAAGAAACTACATATTTCCTAAATCTTCTAAGAAATATTTTATATGCCCAGCTAAGCAGAAGATTTCAGAAGTCCACCGTTCATTTGGAATCTATCTATAAAAAAATCAGTGCCTCCGAGTGGAAAGGTCGGTGATACGTGACCTGGGTATCGAAGCGCGAGCTCGTCGCTAACGAACACACTGGCTCGGTTGATTGGTTCACGAGCTACGATCGCCTCGAGCCACCACGTGAAAGGCGTTCCACATCATTTCCGAATTGGAAAAAATCAAAGCTCCACAACCTATGCGGCTTCACAAATAAACAAATAATACGAAGCCGCCGCCAATACAAATGAGTAGCGATACGACGGTGAACGGAATGTGAAGTCGGAGTGAAGCCGAGCGTGGGCTCGAGGCAAATAAACGTCCGCCGATGTGTTTGCAGGAATTTGTTGCGATGTTTATCGTATGCGATGCGTGATCCTCTATGTGGAACGTTAAATTTTTCTACAACAAAATTCTCACATTTTACGACTGCTCTACGTAGAAAATAGTCTACTTTAGTTAAAAATTAAAAAAATAACCCGACTGCTTAAATGTTTTGTTTGTTCATAATGATACATTTAATTTATCGCAGTATATGATTTTTCGTGAAAATAGT
The DNA here is from genome assembly GCA_018249875.1 of Cecropterus toxeus. Classification (NCBI taxonomy): domain Eukaryota; kingdom Metazoa; phylum Arthropoda; class Insecta; order Lepidoptera; family Hesperiidae; genus Cecropterus; species Cecropterus toxeus. The sequence goes on from DWNE01010583.1 coordinate 7,630, forward strand.
CAAGTTAAAATATTATAATATGTATATTTTTAGAATGCTCTATTTACTAGCTTTCATTTGATACCCATATTGCCGTGATAATAAATAAGGCGCCTTCAAATAGGGCAAAGGGGGAGAGGTCTTTTTAAAAATTATATAGCCTATGTCACTTTCCAATCTGAGACGATTCTAATGATATATCATATGTCACAATCCGTCAAGCCGTTTGGGTTGTAGCGCGTATCGAATAAATGGGCATACACACAAACAAACAAACATACATACGCTCGAGAACGATTACCCTATTTCTAACGCAGTTGGGTAAAAAAGAACTTACCTACAAATACTATTGATACATGCAATAAAATTAACATGCATCAGTTATCTACAATTCGATTAAGGCAGATTGCCGCGTATTTTTGTAAATGCACGAATGAATGGCAACCGATAAACGGGAGTCAATATTCAAACTAATGTCAATAATAAATTACGGGCGTGCGGCGGGCAATTAAGCGCAGGGTCGAAACAATCGGGCATCGAAATGCACTTTGTAAATGAACCGAACTGCTCCGGGGAGGCGACAAATGTAATTAAACAGGAGATGCACACGTTCTGCAGATGTCCACCACCCTACAATAGATACATCGCTTGATAAGGACTTCATCTAATTGGGTCGGGGATACAATGATTTCTATCTGTTAGGTTAATATCACTTTTATTAATTGCAAGGACGGAAAGTTTATTTAATCTTTTTAATATACATATTTGTGGAGATTAAATTGTACCTCGACGTTATAAAAACCTGTTTACATTAATTCTAGATTAAATGAAATGTTAAAAACAAATCTACTAAATTTATTGAGCTATTCAAAATCATTGTCATATGGAATTACGTTATCTTGTGATCGCGGTTAGTTCTTTTTCTAAATCTATTCTTCTATACTAATATTATAAGGCAGTAGAGTTTGTTTGATTGAACGCGCTAATAAGGAGGTACTGGTTCGAATCGCAAAATTAGTTTTGTGTTGAATAGTAAATTTATCGAGGAAGGCTTTAGGCTATGTAATATCACCATAGGTTTGTTTTTTAATAGATTGTTCTCTAATAAACGCGAGTGAAACTGTTCATTGTTCACTGCCGCCCATGTTCACTTGTAATTAAACCCGGATAGGATTATAGGCGACCTATGGTCGGGAACAGATGCGTTGCTACCAGTGAAGATTAAGCTGAAAACCTCCTGTCTCTTACTTACAGTTTCAACACGTTTCAAAACAGAACAGCAAAATTCAGCATTTGACTTGTAACAGCATAAAACTGCTGTTAAAAGAAACTAGTAACATTGTTAAAATACAGGAACAAAAAAATCCGTTGCACATAACGTTTGTTTTTTTTTTAAATGAAACATTTAATTTTACGCTTTTATGAGATTTCATCAAAAACGTGCAGTATAAGTCAATAAAAATATATTTTCAGAATGGTCTATACAAACTTACATACATAGTATACATACATGTGTATTCGTCTTTATGTGTCCATACACAAGTACACAGCACCCACGACACAGGTGAAAATCCTACTGTGGGGCTATGAGTGTAGAAAGCGTTTATGTTAATGAAAGCGTTTATACATACAAACGCTCAAAGAACATTTTAACGGTGTTGGGTAAAAATAGGTAAATGACGTACCCGTTACATATGAGTATATACGGCCCTAGCAAACATGCTTCTTCTAGCATCGGCTATTCTCGTTCTTACCCCAACTGCATCAGAAGGAAGGGTAATGTTTTTCAAAATTATAGAAATGGACATACTTATGTCCATTTCTTTGGCACGCGATACATCCCAAACAGCTTGACTGATTGTGGCGTATGCTTGCAGAGTAACATATATACAATTTAAAAAATGGCGCCTGTAAATGGGAAAAAAGGGGAGAAAAGGCGTTTTTTATTACAATTAAGGTTTATATAAAAGCTAGTGAAGACCAATCTAAGTACTATACCTAGTGTTGTGTTACTATTTTGACGAAAACTCATAAAACGCTTTTATTTAAATACATCATTACAAAAAAAACTGACTGCTTAAAAACTGTAAACATTATGACTCAGTAGCATGATGAAACAGACCGACTATTTCATCATGCTGCTGAATCCTCGTTGTTTCTTTTCATATTTTTAACAATGTTGCTTTTAACGATTGTATCAATACCTCATCACGGAAGCAACCCAACAAGTCGTCATTTGGCGACTGAGTAGGTTACTTGTGTCATTCATGAGCTACTCGTATAAGAAAAGTGCGTTTCGCGAATGTAGTCGCATCGTTTTTTTTTCGTCTAAACGTTTAAACACTACATCTAGATCGTCGATTCCCGATTCTAAAAGTAGCATGTTTACAGGGGCCCTAAAGAAGCATGCTGTCTATTTCTGACACCACATAAATTCGATCTGTTTACTCCAATTATAAATTTTGCGCTATAGCCAGTTTGCGATTTTCTGCAAACATAAGGATGTGGTTCATCTGAGTAGATACATAAAATCTCTTTACTTTTCTGATAATTAATCAATACAGAACTTGGAATTGTAGAGATTTTTATGTTTGTACTTGTAGAGTAGTAAAATAATTATATCACCCATTTTGTCTTTTTTATTATATAATTGTTGGA
>DWNE01010584.1:0-10265 GCA_018249875.1 Cecropterus toxeus
CTGGGTGTTTGTGTATTCGTCTTTGTGTGTCCATGGCACCCATGACACAGGAGAAAATCCTACTGTGGGGCTATGAGTGTAGAAAGCGTTTAAGCGTTTATGTTTAAAGTACTTAAAGTACCTGGGTGATCAAAGTGGAATACACCACTATGTCGTGGTAAACGACCGGAGCGGGCGGCGACGCGGGTAAAAGCTATCTAGTGCAAAGATGTGAAGCCGGGTAATTAGAGGCTTGTATCGCGTGTTTAGAGATCGGTGTCAGACACGCTACTATGTGTACAACGACAACTAATCACGACAACGACTTATTTACAATCTCTAATATTAACTACTATTTTTCGAGCTAAAACCGATTTATAAGCATTTGCGTTCGCATCTCTTGAAAACCAGGCATATACCATTTACATGAGGGTGATGTTTTCCGAGCATATGTATGTATGTAAATATATTTTTGTATTTATGTGAATTTCTTTGGTACGCCCTAAAGCCCAAAGGGCATGACGGATTAGGACAAATAACATATCATTGAAATCGTTTCAGGGTAAAGAGCGACATAGCCTATAATATTTTTTAAAATGGCGCCTGAAATTAGGAAAAAGGGGGGAGAGCACACATTTCTTTATTGTCATGACAGCTATTTAATGTACCATTACAAAAATATTATAACACTTTTATATTACTATTCGCGACGCAAACTTTGAACAGCGTTAAAAAAGTAATAGTTATACGTGTACCTACTGCATATATTTTTTTGTTTTCCCACTTGTATTTCATCAACAAAAACCCATGTTTACCTATTCTAGTTCAAACCGCCGACGTAACGCCGTCGTACGAGTCGTGTCGTAGTCGTGAAGTATAAAGTGCTTTCCAACGCTCACGACTCGATGCAGTAATTCAGTTGAACGCGTTACACTATCGATAATATCTCACAGTAAATTGCCACTTCACTCACTGCCACTCCGTTTAAACTTGATTTGACGGTGTCAAGATATTAAAAAAGTTGTTAAGTAGAGCCACTCGAACTTCCTTCTGTATTACGTACTTGCTTTAAGTGTATTTATAGATAGACTAATAATTAGCCTCGGTTCTACCTGTGTTAAAAAAATAACGTGACTAAATTTTAATTTTATTACTTTTTATAACGCGGATTAAATAACTAGACTAAATGTTAATTGGAAATATGGACTTTATTTTTTATCAGTTGGAAGTAGCGGACGAGCATGCGGTCTACCTGATGGTACGTGGTAACTGCCGCCCATATACGTCTATAAGTAACTTCAGATAGAACAAAGTTGTACCGCCTGGTCTATATTTATCAATGACTTATTTAAATTAAATTCAATAGTTTTGGTTTAATCCTATTTATAACACAATGACAGACAGAAAAAATATAGATTTTTTTATAACTACTTGTCCTCCAAACATTTTTATTGTAGGTACATATATGACAACAGACACACGGAAGTTTTATTTATTATATGTATAGATGAACTATACAACTGTGAAAGTCCGTTAAGAGCTTTGATATTGAAGTTATTTTTAAAGTTCCACTTGCTGAACCAAAAAAGTTAACCGTGCAAGTGTTTAAGAGAAAGGCTTGTCTATCGTAAAAGCGATCTGATTTTCACCAATAATGAGTCACGTATTCATTAATGTTTTAGCGCGTAAAAAATATTTTTTACGCGCTCGTAAAAAAATATTTTTTACGCGCTCTCTAAAAATTTTAACCACATCTAGTTCCACCGGGGAGGCCTGTTACTAGCGTGAAGTAGTTCTTGCGTTGGGATGGTAGGGTGTGTTTGCTGACTCACTTATATGTGAGTGGGCCATCTTAGTCCTCGGGAGTAGTAACGCGTCTTCAGATCCTTTTCTTTTTAAAGTTGCTTACAAATGTCCGTGGGCGGCACTTACCACTTACCAATACGTGGATGCTCGTTTGCTACTGAGCTCTTAATCCGATCAAAACGATCAAAAAGTTTTTGATTGAAAAGTTAGCTTGTTTTTATAAGTTACAAGTAGCAAACGAGCACCCATGGACATCTAACTAAGCCAAATCTATACTTATATTATAAAGCAGTACAGTTTGTTTGAACGCGCTAATCTCGGTAACTACTGGTTGGAATTGAAAAAATATTTTTGTGTTGAATAGTAAACTTATCGTGGAAAGCTTTAGGCTATATAACATCACGCTATGTTTATTATTTTTTTAATAGATTGTTCTCTAATAAACGGGGGTGAAACTGCGTGGCACAGCTAATAACTGTATATAGTAAAGAGTTCTGAAGTTAATCACAGATCATCTCTACACCCCAGGTCTAAGCTCTCCTCATAAGAAAGGAAATCGGCAACCTCGCCCTTCCACCGAAATCATCCACGATCAAAGATTACCTACTCGTTCCGCCACTTTGTCATATTATTTTTACTGTTAACATTCCCATAATTGAATATGTATTGTAAAATATACATGTGTTATTATTATCTTACAATGAAGGCATAAAAACTTTAGAGGCCTCTACCAACGAATTAAGTTTAATACTTGTAAGTAATGGCGTACAGCTTAATGAGTTCTCGCGCTGACGTCCAAAATTGTCGGGCAAGGAGTGTGATAAATCTGCAGTGTGAGAATCCGAGTCATTCGAGGTGTCGGAGGTGGCTTTCCATTAATTAATAAGACACGCCTCTTGCTCAAGCAAGGCAACTAATTTATTTTAAATGGACGAACAAGTTTTATTTACTAGCTTTGTCTTTATGGCATTTTAAAAATCTGGATCGTAATGTAAGTCGTAAAGTTATATGCATAAAGTAATACAAATAAGACAAATCCGCTGAGTTTCTCGCCGGATCTTATTAGTCGAGGCCGTGTTCCGATTCGGTAGTAATGTAAGAAAAAATGTGTGTGATTAATAATATGATATTATTCTGATTCCATATAAGATTATGTTGTTCGCAATGGTATTTGTCATTTGTCATGCATAATCTCGAACAATATAGTTAAATTTAATCAACTTGTTGACAGGAAAAGCTCTATAGAAAAAATCCCAACTACAAGATAATTGGCAATTTCAAAACTAATTTTGAAATCACCTAACTCTTTGGTGATGTGCGCATGACGTCAGCTGATATCAGATAAAAAGTTAAACTTTAGCGCTCGAGGTGCTAATCACACCTGGGCATTACGTTTATAAGCTTAGTATATTTCGCAGAAATAATAAACTTATGTTGGCAGATGTCGATGTTGTTTTTGATGCGGCTAATAGACGTGTTGGTCGGTCGATTTATTGAATAGTGTTGTTTGGTGTTTGGGTTATATCGATAAAAATTGAGCCATATGCTACTTTGAGCCATATATAAATAACGATAGGTATTTCGATAAGAGTTTTTAATTTTTGTGGTGAAAACTTGTTAAGGCGTTGAATTTTTTTGGTACATTTCATTAAATTATTGAACTACCATACCATGCCATACTGTTACCATGTACGTAAGTGATGAGTTCAGATTTCTGTACAGTATTCAACTTTGTGTGTCCATGGCACCCTCGACACAGGAGAAAATCCAACTGTGTGGGTGAGTGAGACTATGAGTGTAGAAATCGTTTATTTTTTTACTTACATTTACATTTTTACACTTCTGTAAACACTTCCGGAGTGCTACTATTTTGTTTATTTTATTATTTTAACAAGCCTTGTAAGTTTCGACAAATTTAATTCGTTTTTCTTACAAATCGTAACTATCGTATATCGTATCGCATATCGACACCGCATCGCGTCTCTATCGCTGAGAGCGGCCGCCCTGTAATTTGCCGCGAGTGTCGGCTATTACAGCCGATGCCGAGATCGTAATAAATACACCATTAACGCCCCCGCAGCACCCGAACGACACGACCACTCGACTCGACCTGCTTTGGTCCTAACTCGACTTTCATACAGAGTACCTGATTTGATGATGGTTCGCTCATATAGGTAAAAGATTGCCTGAACTGTAAAACTGCGCAAACTGATTTTTTCACGGGAATAAGTAATTGTTGAACTTCGTTTCTTTGTATTTTGAGTTAATAATACTTTTATTTTTACTACATCATTTTAAAATTAAAAACTTGATGCTCACCACCGTGATCTACCTATGGCTGTTATTTTTTTATAATTTTACCAGGTTTCATTAAAAAATGAAAATAAAAACATATGTATATTTTAACCTGGCTCTCCTGTAAAATTTTACGTTTTTGTTGTGTATTCATGCCAACAGCGATATGATATGATATAAGATAAATAAGAAGTTAAATAAAAATATGTAATAATGGTACGACCATTTCTGCTAAAGGTTACCAGGAACACTAAGTTAGCGATAAAATCGGTCGTTGTAGGTATATTCTTATTTTTAATCTAAAGTAATATTTTCTTAATTTAATCTAAAGTAATATTTTCTTAAATTGTGCGAACAATTATCAAAAACGTAAATTTTACTATTTTTTAACCGTTTTTTACGGACAAGATGTATTTTTTTATACGGAATAATATTATACCAACTGACGAATAAAACTAAAAGCTTCAAATTTTCTTTATAACATATTAAAAAAAATATTTAGCTGATCAAAATGATCGACCATAATATTTTTTCGGCCACACATTCGGTGATTTCAACGGTTCAAACGTGAGAAACGATGCGTGTGATACTACAATTTATCATTAACACCTGTTATTATAGTTTTTACAGGCATTAGGGCTAAAAAATACAGCTAGCGTGGGCACTACCTGTTTTGATTCGCGCCGGCGCCTGAGGCCGCTGTGGTGATAGATTAAATTCGACATGGCACCTCGTGTCATGCCAATTTCGAGCCTCTCCCGGCTCGGATCGTCACGCTCGTTTACCGCTTCGCTCGCACGTTCAAGACGTTCATTAATAACGCCCCACATCACATCGATGGCTGGTCTAAGGACTGGTGAGGCGATTGCCCGAGATGCTTATACCAAACTTTTATACATACGTATAGAAAATATATGTAGATAGGAAAAAATGATGAAATCCGTGTGTTTATATTGTATTTATTTTTGCAAAAAGATAATTTGCACTGAGAAAACAAATTGTAGATATTTCAAATGTTTTTGGATTTTTATGTCAGTTTGTCTGTTTGAAATTGAACTAAAATAAACCGTAAGACATACCATATAAGATCTATTAACGCCATTAACGTCCATTAAACACGACCATTCAAATATAAACCTATTACCAAAAACTGAAATCTAACAAATTACATGCTTCTGCTCAACCTTCCATCCATTCGTATATGTATTTCTGAATCACTGTAAGATATCATTCATTTGCCTATCAATTAATGCAATAAAAAATACATAATAATTACAGAATATTTCTAATCAATATCCAAACAATACCAACTTAACATTACAATACGTAAAGAACCCTACGCTTTGCACGCATAACATAACCGCCTCATCAATTTTCAATCACCGAAGTGCGAAAGTGAAGTGTGAAAGATGCATTATGTGTGGTAAATGCGAATAGTTTCGTAGAGAGGCGAAAATAGCGTTGCACGAAACGCAGTGGCGGTCACAGCCTCCGGGAACCGATAAAGGGCAAGAGGAGCTCATTGCGCCTCGTTAACTGCTTTGCTCGTAAATATGCTTCAACGAAATGCATATCGCCTAAATGCGATGCCTATACGCCTAATTCTATTTTTCTAAGTTCGATAAACTGTATAGGATTTTTTTTAGTTCAGGTATTGCTTTAAACATATGTAAGTAGGTAAGAGTTTTAAATATACAAAATTTTCAAATTGTAGTTCATTGTATTTTGATTAGAACTGTAAAGAATAAGTAAAAGTAAGGTAAATAAATATTTATCTAGATATAGCAACCAGTCATTACAAATACATTCAGTTACGTGGAGACATTTTTTCTATCAAAATATGAAGATTTCAAGGAAATTTTACCAAAATTATAGATAGAGAGTATTTTCAACGTTAAATAATAACTTTTAATACTGTAGAAGATATTAGATAAGGGGATTGTGTTTTAACCAATGTATAAGTGTAACATATAGCGAAAATAATTAATTTAATTTAAAGTAACGTTAGTTTAGTCACCTAGAAACTTATTTTGAAATCCTCCAGCATTTTGCTTGAACGCAAAATATTAACTTTAACGGGATTATTGTAAATGACAACTAGACGCTTGGAACAGAAACTGTTGATTAGAATGGAGTAGCAAACCAGTTGACGAGCGTAATAAGTAATAACGTTTTATGGGATTCGAACGCCACGTGGCCCGCCGGTGGCCTGTCTTTCCGCGAACTGGTTTATGGGCCATGCTCGACTGAAAGCTAACGAACAGACCGACTCAAAAACATGCGTTCGTGGAAAAGAAACCGCGGACCACTTCGCAAGAAACGAAATTACCGAAGTAGAGATTTTCGCTGTCTTCCAAATACTTCCTCTTCCTTCATTCTTGAATTAGTTTACTGGAAGTTGCAGGATGCGATGATAGTTATTGAAATGCTGTAGATGATTTTCTACGCACGTGTGTTGTCCAAAATACTTGTCCATGCTCGTACTCGAAGTCCACGAAACAGATACAAGCTATAGGCTTTGAGCGTTTTTTGGAATATTTCGTCACAGTTTGCAGTGAAATTTATTTACCTTGCAATATTTTAGACACATTTTTTCATAACATTGAAGTAGCAACCGAGCATGCAGTCCACCCGATGGTAAGTGGCCACTGCCGCCCATGGACATCTGTGCATTTTCACACAGAACAGAGATTATATCTGTATTCGATCACAGATGCGTTGCTACTCCCGAGGGCTAAGATGGTCGCCTAATATAAACTGAACCGAACTGAAAATATACCAGAAGTTGATTATAAAATGCATTGCATTACTGAGTTAAGCAGAGTCCCCTTTATTCATTTCATTGAAGTATGTGCTATTTAACATAAATAAAACCATTAAGTACCCAATGTATATGGAACTATGACGCATTGTTTTCGCAGCTGCTATTAAAACAAAGGACTTCTAGCATCTTTTTCTTCTTCTCGCCAAAGTAATTGTATATATGATGAAGAGTATCTAACCGAACATATTTTCTCCTTTCTTCAGAGACCCGATGGAGCTGATGCTGATGGAGCAGCAACTACTACGGTCGCCACTGCGGCTGTACTCGGGCTCCAGCGCTGGGGAAGACGAGGCCGAGAAGCGAGCAGCGTGGGCGAGGACTCCCCCAGCGCTGCAGCTTCTAGCGCTCGGAGGCCGAGCGTGGCCCGCCGCCTGGCCGCAACCATTGGCTTTGCCGCCAGATCTGTGGCTGCAGAAACCACCAGCGCCGCTCAGATATTGCCCCTACCCGCCCCCCACGCACCCTTCGGCCTCTCGCCCGGAACACTCCCCCTCGCCGCGACATCCGCTGTGAACGAACCAAAGGTTTCCTGAACTTTGAAAACCAGTGACGTGACGACGTCATCCATTTGAAGGACTTAAATGAAAGATGTGCTGTGACGACATTGAAGGCTCTGGTTGACGGTTGCAAACTATTTAACTATAAAATATTGTAAGTAAACTTAAACGGTACCTATTACTACTAATTAACTGTCTATATTAAAATAGCTCTATAGATTGTCGTTAGATTTATTGTAAAACATAATTTGAAGGTTCCTACCCAAAAAGATAATAGTTTTAATTGTATAGATAAATCGATTTATCAATAGTTACCGAACGGTTCGGAGATGAATTCGAGAAACAGATTAATATGATTCGTTAATAAATTTCTTATAAAATTCGGATATGTAATTTATCTTCATACAGATTATTTCAAGAAAATATGAACCAAAGAATACATATTCGTTTAACACTATTCCAGTAATTAAATAAATACTTTGATCGAAATTTATTCCAATGACAAACATTTTTTCAAAAATCGTAATTAACATTCCTGAATAATATTGTAAGTATGTGTATGTACTTCCATTAAAGTAATTGTGGTGTCCTATTTATATACTTGTGAAAAGAGTAAAATGTATGTTTATGTAATCACTATGATATAAAAAATATCATCTGTATCACATAACTAAGCCTTATTGCTTATAGAAAATACATATTATACATGTTATGATATATCGCATAATGAGAACGAAAGGGACCCAACTCAAACTCAAAATTTCGCAAAAGACAAAAAAAAACATTAAATACTTGAAACTCTACACTCCTAATAATCTAGTGTAGCAAATAAAGAAGTTACGCAAATTAAAAAAAGACAAACATAAAAGTTACTTCTCTTAACTACCGCTTGATTTGAAACATCCTAAAATGCGAACACATTTTTTATTTCACAAAATGCAATTCGCATTAGGTCCCTTTTATTCTCATACTATACTGACGGTGCAAAATATTATACTGACGATCAGGATATATCAATATCATTCATATAAAAGAATGAAAAAAAGACATGTTCGAAATTCAAAAGTATATGATTGATGTATGAAGAATGATTCTGTTTGTTTACTCCCTTACACTTACTCTATTGTCTCGTTCTTTCTCGTTTAGCTAAGGCGTGCCCGATGTTAAAGTGTGTACTAAGCCTAATTTTAATCTGTTAAAGTTTACATTCACTCATTCATTCACTAAAATTACATTCGTATAGTTCCTTGTTGTATTTTTTATCTACTTTAAATTTGGTTCCCCACTATCCTAAGCTCCGTTGTAATCAGTTCGCTATGCAAAGTATAAAATATACAACAATTTATTTTGTGATAATTTTAGCGCTGTGAACACACAGTATATAACATGAAAAGAACAATCCATAAACATTCTTACAATCCATCTTTAATAATAAGATTAAATGTCTACCGGTAAAATGAAATCAGTGATAAAATGATATAATATATTTAGTATTATTAGTATTTGTGTGTACATTTTAGTGTTAAGTTTATTTATATTCCATCTCTGTTAGGTTAAGTTGTATGTACTGTATAGTGGTTGATTAAATTATTTTTGTAGAGTAAGCACTGTATATAGGTAACACGTAGTTGTTTGTATTAATTCAGGGATTCGGAAGGAGTAATGTAGTAGGAATATGTCGCGATTTACTGCTCATATTTCTAAAAATATGTGTCTCTATTTCATTTCTACTTTGAATCAGAGATTTATTTTGAGTGTTGATTTTTTGGTTGGATTACAATAATAAAACAGACCATTGGGTGTCCCATTTTCCATTAGTATATATTTATGTAGATCATATCTACATATATCGTCACATCGTGTGTATTTTTTGCTTTAAATCAGGAAAGTTTTATTGTCAGTGTTGAGTAGTTGATTTGACTATAACAATACAATAATAAATTGTATATTTATTTGTCATTGAGTGCTAAAAATATACATATAATAATAATATGACGTAGCATTGTGATAAATTGTTTCATGTCACACGTGTCGTGACGCGAAACATCACGGATACGTGACATGAATCGTCAAGATCACGATTCACGACACGTCATCGGATCGTTATGACGTGACGTGTCACGATGCGTCGTCATATCAATAACTAAGTAACTGCTGGTCAGTTTCTGAAATACAATTATTAACATTGTTTAAGAAGCAAACAAAATGTCACCTACTCCAAAATAAAAGAAAAATGAATGTTCTGGCAAGAGTAGTTAAATAGTCAATTATTTATCTGTTACAACCAGAACCCCTCGCAATTACTCCCTATAGGCCTCTGGGGAGAGGAGAATTATCTCTGATTCACTGTTATATCTGGATATCTATAGCGAGTAAAAGATTAGGGAGAGAAAAGATAGATGTTTTTTTTTTTTACATTGGATTGTAACATCGTGATGCGTTCTATAATAATAATGTATTTTATTGGCCTGTAGAAAGATGTAACATGTTTTTTTTGTACGTTTTATAGATCATTATGTCAAAATTAATCTTGTATTACTGTTAATGCTGTCAATACTTTTTTAATTTATTACTTACTTGATTCCAATAATTAAAAAATCAAAAAATCGATAATAGAAGATTTCTTAATAATACTACTTAATAATTATTATTACAATAAAAATGTCACAACTCTAATACATTATTGTTATTAATTTTAAATCTTTAATTATGCAGACTAAAAAACTAAATTCCAGAATTCCTTTAATTTACCCCTGAAACATAATATTTTGATGTAAATTATAATTAAATAAATAAACATCTGAATACAAAACTGCTGTGAATCATGTAATTTCTTATTATATTTTTCTTTTACAACTGATTGA
>DWNE01010585.1:0-10265 GCA_018249875.1 Cecropterus toxeus
ACACTTCAAAAATTCCAATTTCGCTCCATATACGGAGGTACCTAACATTTTTATGACCCACAGCTGGGAATGTCTATCAGTCTCAACCCACAACTAGAGTATACTCTATTATGTTTTTCTAATGCCGGTTGGTGATGTAGAAGAATAGAAAATGATGTGTACGACATCATAATCATCATAACAAATACGCAAGCTACGTGCTATTATTTAAATAAATATAATAAAACATATATGATCCAAAAAACTAATTTAAAGATTCTGAAATGATACAATTGCGTGCAACTATTGCGTACGATTAAATGCGTATGAATAATAGAAAGAGATTGAAGAATCAGTTTTAGCATTCACTGCGTTCTGGTTTAAAGGGAGCGAATCTTATATGAATTCTATATGAATCTTATATGAATCCTTCAACGCTTTATGATAACCCGTGACCTAGTTAAAGTTTTAATTACATTTGGGGTAGATTACATATTTCTATAGACGACAGTAACCACTTACCATCTGGCGGCCATTTCAATTCTACTTCAATTGAATGTAAACGAAAACGTAAAATCGATGTTCATGTTCCTCATTCACTTGTTACATTTCCCAACTATTCAAATTTCGCCCCACACGTCAGTACGTGACTTTCATTTCAGTACTGTTGTGGGAAATTCAAACTGTTTCAAGCGTGCGTAATGTTCGCGTAATTGTTTCCGTAATGTTAACGGAATAACTAAAATTTTCACATAAATTACTTTGATGTTAATGGTAAAGTTTATGTAGTTAGTATTACTTCGTATGTATTAACGTTTTCATGTTAGTATTTTAGTGACTGCAATTGTCATAAAGTACTTAATATTAAAGCTTTATGTTTTCATCATATTAATTAGTGTACAAAATCAGACGCCTTCTAACCATAAGAGAATGACCTATGTCTTGCGTTTCATGGACACACATAGAGATTACATAAACAAACAGACCCTAAGCAAAAGTATACAGGTGTTACAAATAAAAAAGACAATTTCTGCTCGTATAAGCGTCACTCAGCTAAGCCTTAAAAACTTAGCAGTAAAAGTATTACTGCTAAGTAGATTAATTATGAAATTTCTTTAATAATTAAACCTTGCGATAAGGCAAATGTGTTTCCTTGTGAAAAGCAGTCATCTTCATTTGTAGATATTGTAACAGCAGAGTCGCCAATGCTCCAGCTATGAAGAAGAACCATTTTGTATTTTCCATAACCGATCCAGAAATACTATATCTTTCTCGGAACTCATTCTACATCTTTCACGAAAACAGTGGCAAACCTTAAAACACTGGAGGCGTTTTCTATATAAAGATAAAAATAAATTTGTTTACATGCATTAAACTTGTATAACTTTGTTACGTCCATTAAAATAATTGAACTCCACACGCCTGTCACACCTTTGTCCATTTTTGTGTCTGTGAGTATATTTTCTATTAAATGTTGGATAGGCGCTTCGACAAGATATCGTTAGATCGGGGTTTTTCCAGTTCTAGATTGAAATTGGAGCTTTGAAATTGAATATACACTGTGGGAGTATAAAGGGAGAAACTAAGTGTATTTTTATTATAACAAAAACGTTCAAAGGCTTATATTTGTATAACAGAAAAAGTTGAATACTTGAGTGAGTGTTCAAGGAATGACTTTACAACAATTTTATTTATTTTCTACTGTTTTATGTTATTGTTACAAGTACCACTATTAAAAATTATATATGTCAAAGTTAATTAATGTTAATGGTATTTCCCGGAGAACACTAATTCAATTACAAATAATAGATTCCTTTAACTTTATACTTTATTGTACATTTGCTAGCAACTATTTGTCAGGCGCTTATATACAATCCCGTGTTAAAATAATGTACAAATGGGCATTAGAGCGTTTGCAGTACTATGATTGTTGATATTTATATATACCTACTTATCAGTGATTAAACACAAAAAATAAAAGCATTTGTATTTTAAAATACAAACAATATTAAAATATTATATTTTGCTTTTGAATGATATCTTAAACATATTTTTCCACTGCTATGGTTTAATTCTCAATGTTTAAAAAAAAACCATTTACGATGGTACGATAAATGGTAAGTTTTCATAAAGTTATATTTATGTTTATATTTATGAATCACACTTTGGTAAAAATAAGTGTTAGTTAAAGCCATAATAAATGCATAATTGAAATACCTACCTTCGATTTGTTATCAATAATGCACTTGTCGGTATGTATGAGTATCCACATATATACCTTGCATAAATAACTTCTGAACGAGATCAGACTCTGTACGAGTCTAATTCTATATATTACTAGCTGACCCGGCAAACGTTGTTTTACCATATGAATTATTACATAATAAAAAAAAACTAAAAATTAAAAAAAATGTTAAGGGTGGACAACCTTTATCACTAAGGGGTATTAAAAATAGATGTTGGCCGATTCTCAGACATACTCAATATGCTCACAAAATTTCATGAGAATCGGTCAAACCGTTTCGGAGGAGTACGGGAACGAACATTGTGACACGAGAATTTGATATATAAGATTATAAATTCAACGGGTAAGGTATAAATCCCTAAGTTAAACCTTTCAATGAATAAATAACGTATAATTAGTAATAAAATGTGCGCAAATGCAATCTATGCATCATAAAATAGCTATAAAATCAGTAGGCGGAGGTCGATTCGAAATAACTAATACACACCACTGTGCACGATATAAAATAATATATATAAATGAATAAAACCAGAATTGAGTCTGTTAGTTCAGAAATTCTGCGAACTTATTGGCTACTATAAGTTACCCGCAACTCCGCTCGCGTGGTTTTAAATAATCTCATCAAGTCTAAGTATATACTACAGATATTTATTTATTTAAACTTCATTATAGCTTAAAATTACAAAAAGCGATTTAATGCTAAAAGCATTCTCTACCAGTCAACCAACGAGATAAGCAGAAAATATGTAAGGCGGTATATGATTATGATTATATAATAATAGAAATAATATATATTATGTCATTAAGAAAATAAAAATATGAATCTATAAGTAATGTGAATAAAAAACATATTATATTTTTATTACATATAAATATATATACAATACATAGATATGAACAAATTCTTTAACTTAAGTGTTACCTAGGTTACCTATAGTGACTAAAACACTAGAACACATGACTAATCTCCATAAAAAAAAACATGTTAATTTCATCACTGGTTCTCAAGTTACAAGAGGTGTGTTTCGTGGTAGCTTTTCTGTACATATGTATGGACTAAGATCTTTCAAACGGACTTAAAATCGAGGCAAGTAATTCTAGACATACTAAGGATTAGGCAACATTTTACTTCAACAAGCGAGTTAGTCGTTTTCAACAATACTAGCTAGGAGAAAAAAATCGTATACTATTTAAGTACAATATAAATATAAGTAAAACATTTCGAAATTGACAACTGTTCTGAAGATTACAGAATAATATAATGTGTATTAACATTATATTATTCTGTCTTTTCTCTACAATGACAGAAACCCTTAACGTGAAGCATGCAATCTATGATAAGAGTACTATAGATATAAATATTGAGTGACTGTTTTAAACCGCTGCTCGAGTGAATTCGTCACTGAAACTAATTTCGAATAGACTGCAATTTTTAGTTAAAATAGCACTATCCAAAATCAACTTACATTATATGTACTAAAGCACTAATATCCGGCTGAATAACAAATCTTAACAGCAATAATTATAATTTACGGCATCATGAAAGGTTCAGAGCTTATTACATGACATTAAAGACAGCAATTTACTCGGATTTTCCCGGAATGGATAATAGCATTTAGCAATTCAAGCCGAGTGCTATTAAAATGTTAGCTCGTATAGCATTTCATCTAAGTAAACTCAAAACTATTAAGGCATGTCATAAATGATCGACTTTTAGTACACCATCATCTTTTGCTATTACCACGATGGTATCAAGAATGTGCATAATGTTGTGTCAATATACGTTCTTCTTTATTTACGTTTAGGTTTAACATAACGAAGGTAACAAAAGTGAAAAATACGAGTAAATTATGGCGACATAATATTAGTATTTAGTGCATCAACGAAGCTTTACTCTTATTTTTATTGCGATACAGGTCAATTCTAATGGGTATAAGCTTTTAAATATAACAACATAAGCGCTGTGTGTAAAGGTTTATACTTTATGAATGCAATATAGTTACGAATAAGTTTAACGTAGTTAAATAAGCATTTTATACACTTTACACGCATTAGCCTATTTAGCAACGGATCTGTGACTGGTGTCAGGTACAACCCCTATTCCATATGGAGTTGGTCACAGTAGTCGACGTCACAGTCAACGACGATTACCACTTATAATCTGGATTCTACTGCACATCATCTAATAAAAATTGAAAAATATATCTGTGTGCAATTCTTACGAAATAAGTGAAACTTAAGAATGATACTAGAATTTATAAAACACTAGCTGTGCCGCGCGGTTTCAACCGCTACTACATAAGAAAAAACAAACGTAGTGTGATGTTGCCTATAGCCTTCCTCATTACATGGACTATTCAACACAAATACAATTTTTAAATTCGAAGCAGTAGCTCCTGAGATTAGCGCGTTCAACCAAACAAACTCTTCAGCTTTATAATATTAGGATAGATATATATTTTACGCTTCCAAGAGGAGACCGAGGATATAAAATACTATGTAATATATATCATTATCTCACCGTCTTAATCCTATACCTTTATGACTTTGTTTTATCGTTACTCATTTTCGTTTTATCGAATTTCAAATCACAACGATCCTAAACAAGTCTCAATTCAAAAAAAGTCGTGTACCTGTCGTTGAATCGTTCGTGAGCGAAGAGCTTTAACCAAAGTTTACCGGTCGGTCGTCTCATTATTTCCCGGCATTGTGCCGTATAGGTTTAGCCTAGACACATTGGATAGAAGATGAGTTCCAGCGATACCTTAATTGACGAGAGCCAGTGTACCCGAAACCTTAGAGCGCTGCATAATAATGGCGAATAATCCCTTATCGGGAGTTTGCCGTTAAAGCGAAGACTTCGCTTCGATGGAGAATTAATTTACACGGAATTTGAATATACATAAATTTTCAAAGGTAAGTCAGGTTATGTAATGCCGTAGATAAATACGTACCTACTAGGTGATCCATTAAGTAACGCTATAGGTTTAATTTATGGAAATTAAATAGGAAATATGCCGCGTAGTGAATAACACCACACCTTCTCTCCGTGCATATTGCTGGACACAGCTAAGGGACAACATCCAGAAGATGAACAGTAGCCAATGAATCAAATAAAATATTGTAAATAAATAACGCTTTTTACACTTATAGCTCCATACTTTGAGATTCCGCTGCATCGCGGATTCACACTCACAAAGACGAATAGACAAACACCCAAACCCAGAACACAAATCTATATTTATCATTCAAATTTTGTCAAGAATTACTTGAACCCGTTCAAAACGGTAGGGTGACCGCGCCACGCGGGTCGTCTCCAAAGGTGAAAATAAAGTAAAATAGGGGTTCCCTCGACATCGCCTTAAGACGAGCAAGCAGCACGTTAATGGCGAGCGCACAATACTTTAATTAAATCGTCGCATCGGCCCGCGCGTGCATCGCTAACGGGAGTAATGACTGCCTGCCCAATTGTCCACAATGGCGAACTTGCCATATGGAGCCGAAGCCATTATTCATTGCTATTAGCTATTGGCCATTTACTGTTAGGCATTTCAACTTACTCTTCAAACAACACACTCTAACTGGCCGTAAATACTTTTTTATCATTTTGAAGTAGCAAACGAGCATGCAGTCCACCTGATGGTAAGTGGTTGTCCATGGGCGGCATGGACAACCTCATATAGAACAGGGGTGCTATATGAAGTCGATCACAGATGCGGTGCTACTCCCGAAGGCTGAGATGATCGCCTCATATCCCTTCCACCGAAACGCAAAAACTGCTTTAGAGCTAGAAATATGTGTGGCGGTGGTATCAAACTAGACTGGTTCTACAACCTGCTAAATGACATGTGGTTCTAATAATTGTAAAAATCTATTCAACTATGTAACAGTTTTATGTATTGACTTTTTCCAATAACCGTCCAATAAACGTCTTCACCATTAATGGTCTTGGCGGGTTCTGGTCTCTTACATAGGATTGGAGTATTTTGACTCTATGAAGCTACACCTTTTAACTATTATTTACATTCCATAAATATTAACCTCAATATATCATAATATTATGGTTATAGATTAACTATTTAACATACTTTAAAGGGGGACAATGTTCTTAAATAGGTTTAAGGTTATTTTAAACTTATCAACACGAACTAATTGTTATAATGTAGATCAAACCTTCACCTCAACATACATTGTCAGTTCAAGACAATGGCGTTTATAAAATTGCTATCTAACACACTGTGTAGGTGTCAGATAAACTTCTAGTACGAATCAGTAGGTAAAGTTACAATGAGAAAATACAAAAATTCTGATTTAATTTGTAATGTTCATAATTAGGGATTTATAAAAGCCAATCGAGTTCACATGCACAGAATATAATAAAACGACCCGCGTGACGGGTCGCTCACCATACCGGTCTGACACGCAGTGGGTCCCGGGTTCGATCCCCGGCCACACAGAAATGTGAATATGAATGTGAAATGTTTAGATTTCTGTTCTGGGTCTGGATGTTTGTGTATTCGTCTTTGTGTGTCCATGGCACCCATGACACAGGAGAAAACTCTACTGTGGGGCTATGAGTGTAGAAAGAGTTTAAAGCGTTTATGTTTAGTATGATGTCACAATATCAGCGTTTGAGTTCCAGGTCTTCCCTAACAGGATTTTTGCAAATACTAAACTTGATGACTGCTGTGGGTATTCATGTTACACCGAAAGCGCTGCTGACCATATTTTTTATTTTGTCTCTTAGTCGTCTTACAGCATCCACGGAAATAACAAATCAAGACCAGGCAGCACACAAGATTTTCATAGGTTTATACGACTTACAAAACTATTTTTATCTCTACCTGTGACACCTTTTTTTTGTTAGGTAAAGAGGGGGAAACCTTCAAACGGTACCGGTAGGTTACGTGGGATTTTAACCGCACTAAAAGCCCTCCGGTGGCCGTCCTTGGCGCTGCGAAAAGGACTCCGTGATCTCCATAGGAATACAAGCGGAGTCCTCTGACCGCGTTGCCCCATCGGGCTCCACCCAGGTGAGCGGCTGAGCCCACCGCACCGTCATACGACGGTATGCGACCACACATACCGCCGTCCTTCCCGGGGTCACCTGGCTGGACGGTTCAAGCTCCCACACTTACCGTCCGCAACCCCGGAAGCCCTTCTAGTCGCCTCTTACGATAGGCAGGGATATCGTAGCCTTATTCTAATCCCGGGACTATAGGGACGACTTGTGACACCTAGTGTACGTTCATATGAATGTCAAATGAAGTGCAATTTCTAAGCAATGCTAATAGCGTTCATACAATTGTATCGCGGCATGTCATTACCGACACGCGCTAATCGCTGTTAGCGTTCATTGAGCGATTTGCGGTCGCGGGCTATTACACTATTAAGTCGCTAATGTGTACATTAAGACGCTGTTTCTAGAAACACAAGTGATATAATTAAGTTATATTAACGCTAACTCATCTATGGTGATCTTGATCAATTACAACTAATTTTCAAATGAGTAATTAGCGACTTGCTTGTGTCGGATGTAACATAATGAATATATATTTTTTATAACAATTAGTAAACGAATAACGAATAACGAGTAGATTGAATAACAAAACTCCAACTCCCCGTGGGTATCGTAGGTGACAATGTTAAGCACCGGTCCATTGGAGATCCCGGACTCCCCTGAAAGCGCTGAGGAATGCCACCGAGGGGGTTTTAGTGGGTAAAAATCTCACATGACCCAGAGTCTCTCTCAAGACTTCGGTGTAACTTTTGAAGATTTCCCCCCCCGTCACAAAAAAAAAGGGGACAAAGTGAAAAATCTTGGGGACCGACAGCAGCGTCTTCCTGTGGAAAATGAGCACCTATTATTGTCACCAACATGTATGTCAAAATCGGTGTTATTTTGACTTAAACCTGCAATATGGAAGGCCTATCTCAAACAATTGACCGAAAATATTGAAGGATGGATGGAATAGTTCAGTATATAAACAAGGATTAAGTAAATGTACAATAAAGAAGAAGACATGATTTTAGTTTACATTGTTAAAGACGTCATTCGATGGCATATGTAGTTTTCTATTGGCCAAGATTTTTTAAAATCTTTTGTCTTTTATTTTTACCTTTAAGTCCTGGTACACATCGTCATTATAACTCTTGCAAAACATATTTCAATATGATTTTTTCGTAAGGTGTCGATGACTTCAAAAAGCATATTTACGTTGCTTCAACTGCTAAATGTTATCCAAACCCGAACTATAACTCTTAACAGAATCACCGAGTGTAATATCTTACACGTGTTGTATAATTACATTAATTACTTATTTGTGGTCGCAAACGATTACCTTACTATGCTAATTAATTTCCTAGAAATCTTTACAAAATAAGTGTCATTTTCCAAGGGCACCTATTTAAACGATGCCATATTAAGCTCAAGTTGTTTTCCTGTCTGTCTGAACGGAACAATTTTATTTATTACTGAATGAATGAATTTATTTTAACAATAGCCTCATGCAAATGTTATACGTTAAATAGGAGTATGAGGAATTTACTTCGTCTTTATAAAATTTTAGTTGCCTTTATAAAATACATCGTTAACGCTGACGCAGGTACTCATAAAACTATTTAATAAATATAGAATATGGTAATGAAACATTGAAACTGTAACACCTTATAAAAATTACTTACATTCAGAGAGTACATGCAAAGTCGTAAATATATATAGTATTTTGTTTTTCTTCAACATTTTTCTACTTCAGATGGTATATTCAGTACCACCAGTATGATTTCTAATGTAACAATAGATAACAGAAAAAATAAAGCAGTAACTTACATTTTGACTACACAGCAAACCTCATTTCATTGTGAAATAAAGCTGCGTAAGAACGAACAGTGTCACGAGTGGGAAACCTTCAAAAGGTAACCGACGGCACGGGAGATATGTGGGATTTTTACCGCACTAAAACCTCTTTGGTGGCCGTCCACAGCGCTGTGTATAGGACTCCAGGATGTCCAATGGAACGTTACCGGAGTCCTCTGGCATGCGAGCACACATGCCGCCGTCCTACCCGGGGTCGCTTGGCTGGATGGCTCGATCTCCCACTCTCGCCTTCCGCAACCCCGGAGGCCCCCTTTTAGCCGCCTTTTACGATAGGCAGGGGATACCGCAGCCCTATTCTGGTCCCGAAACTACAGGGAACAGTATCAACACCTAACGTCGTAACTAAGGTCATGGGTAACCCTGACAAGGTATGAATTGCATCCTCTAGTTTGAAATTATTCGTCTCTTTTGGCTCCTTATTACACAACGACTTCCAGAACATGGTACAAGATTTACGTTCGGTTACCTATTTTTTTTTATCGGCTACACATAATATTCATGTTATATTTCATACATATAGTCGGCAACACCCATCCCCTGAACGTTACCCCATTAGCAATCGCCGCTGAGACCATCCGAAAACTTCTAACCGACCGATACACCTGGCCATAATAGTTTTGTTATGTCTACATTAAGTACTTTGAAGAGAAGAAGGATTCTCTTCCCACTTAACATTAAACTTCAAAAGAAATTCAACTTGAAGCACCAATATAAAACTCCGGATGCAATTTAAATCGCATAGTTAAGTACACAGATGTAGGTACAAGTAGAAATGGTAGATTGGCGTTTCAGTAGCGATTGCAAACTGAATTCGTTGGTGAAACTTTTAGCTAGGGTTCAATTTGAACATCGTAGTTTTCGTTTTATTTATTTATTTCAAATATTGCATTATTGCAAAAAAGCAATGTTTTATAACAAACATTTCAAAATCAAATAAATGTCGTAGTTTTGTTCTGGTTATATTATTTTGTTTGAACATAAAAAACATTTCTTTTTGCTCGTGATAAAAATAACAAATCGTATAATTATCGTATGATTATATACAGCGTGCATGCGAGTAATTCAGAAACGCTCAAACATATTCTTTAAAAAAACATATTCTTTTGACACCCGAAAAATCTAAATAACTTCAAATGTAGCCGAGGTTCCAACTTTTTATAAAGC
>DWNE01010586.1:0-10265 GCA_018249875.1 Cecropterus toxeus
CGATCGAGAAAGCCATGCCCTGGTAACAAATAATATAACCATTAGACTCAACTATTGAAATCGGGTAATCAAAGTTCGACAATGTATAATTTACTCCACTCATCTGAACGGAAAGTTTTCAGACAAAAATGAACGTGAAATGCATGGATAAGAAATTATATCTAGCTAGGAAAAAGATACTTCCAAATGTCCTATTTTTCTTCTACAAGATTAAAGTAGCATTTTTCTTCTACAAGATTAAAGTAGCATGCCGACCGTGGCCGCCTGTAAGCAACTTCATATAGGATAGCTGTTCTATCTGAAATTTATCACGATACTTTGCTACTCGCGAAGATTAAGAAGGTCACTTCATATTAAAATTGAGCAGATAAAGCCTTCTAACCAAAACGAAACTACGTACTATTATAAAACTTGTACTATTATAAAACTTCGATACATGTGTAGTCTATCAAAAAACACTTAAATAGCGTAGTATACTAAAAACCTGCTCGTTTATTCTAAATAAAGACTCACGAACATCATTGCAACAGTAATTAATTTTTAGTTCAGTAGCATATTGAAAGATGTGAGCGAAAATTAGTAGTAAGAAGGTTACTCTCGAGATAACTTATTTTATGTTTTTAAATTTCCTTTCTTATTTAAATATAACAATAGCCTCGTATAAATAATTCTATATGTTACAAGGTAGAGATAATATTCAATTAACAAAGGACACCTTGTAACTCGCAACCTTAAGATAAATTTCGAAATAAAACCCAAAAAGACATTACTGCAAAAAACTTCGAAATAAAACCCTTCAAAAAGATCTTTTCACAAAATTACAATTACCTACAATGTTATGGGAGTGGTATACTTATTAGGTAATAGTTGTTATGCCCAACGGCTAGGTCTTGCTGTAGATAATGCACCTTGACGTCACAGTGAGAATGAGAGCGAAACCTTCCGGAAGCAACAGCTGACAGTCAGCTGCGTGACACGGCGAAGGCGGCCGCTCCCTAACGACCTTTTACTTAATAAAATCATCGACGTTTACGATCATTGCGACGAGAAAACGATTTGTCGTATATATTTTTTTAAAGAATGAAGTAGCAAACGAGCTAGCACTCCACTTGATGATTGGTAAACAACCTCATATAAAACAGGAGATCTATCTGAAGTCGATTACAGACTCGCTACTCCCGAGGACTAAGATGGTTGCCTCATATATAAGTGAGCCATGACAGCATATCAATATATATATAAATATTTGTAATATGCCAAATGTGCGATCGCAAGTCGCTGGCAGCAACTAGTTTGGGACTAAGCATAAGCATTTCAAGAAGCGATAGATTTGAATGTCGTGTCGTGAAGAGCGAACGCACGCTAAATAAAAACTATGTTACGCTTCATTGCTAACAAGTGTGCAATTAGTTTTACGAGACAAGAGCGAATTGAATGCAAGAATTGGTTAAGGTCAACTAGACCAATATTATACGGTATACACCGGTATCTGCTAATTTTATTCACCTTTAGCCCTATGGCTAAAGGTGAATAAAATTAGCAGGGAAAACTAAACATTGGCCCCGTAGTTCCGGGACTAGCATAAGTCTACAGGATTCCCTGCCTGTCTTAAGAGGCGACTAAAAGGGGGCTCCCGGGGTTGCGATTGTTAAGAGTGGGAGCTCGAGCCGCCCAGACAAGCAACCCCGGAAAGGACGACGGCATGTATGGACGCTTGCCGTCGTAAACACCTGAAGGCACGGTGAGCGTAAATGCTCACCGGGAAAGAGACCGAAAGGGGCATCGCGCTCGGAGGACTCCGGTTGTGTTCCCCTGTACAGAATCCTCCACACAGCGCTAAGGACGGCCACCGGGGGGTTTCAGTGCAGTAAGAATCCCAAAAAAACCCGTCATTGCTCCCACGGCGCCGGGTATCTTTTGAAGGTTTCCCCCTCGTGACAAAAAAATAAATAATAGGACAACTAAATATAGAACCGGCTAATATACGTAAAAACTACCGTATTTACCGACTGTCCTTTACACAAAGTTTTCGGAAACATGACTAGTGTCGCGGCAAGAAACATAATATAGGTACATATCCCGAATAATATAAAATATAATAAAGGAAAGGGAACAAATAATATAATTCAATTGAGTTTCGATAAAGCCCTCTGACGAAAACTCTGAATGTTTCGCATACAAAGTAGGCAGTAACTAGTCTCGCGTACCTACTCTCCAATTCGGCTTTTAGGGCAAATTGCCTCGAGCGCTTGAGTTCGTAAAGTTAAATCTGATTCCCCTTTAATCTTCGGCATATTCAGTTCGTTACGTAAAACGTATTCATAAAGCTTTCATCGTTCAACCAAACGCGAAAAGCGCCAACGTTTTCATAAAATTACGATGAGTTAGGTACTGTAATAAAACGCAGGCTTTAAATCTGTTTTTATTTGCACCGGTCCTTGAATCTTCATAGGCTCACGAGACCCCTCTTAAAATCAAGGATATCCAATATAGATGGTCAATTTTACATACCTAGGGCAATGTTTAGAAGAATTAAGCATATAGATTTAATGTATTCGTTTTGTGAAATATTTTGAAATACACGTATGACCTGGAATACGTATCTCACGGCCGAGAAGACAGGTGTTGCGGGCCGGCAAGGCAGGATACCTCAGAGATTTTATTGAGTTTTGGGAGGGTACTTTTCCTATCAGTATAATAGACATTGGACTTTATTTTTATATGACGACCTTTTCTTAACGTAACTTAAACTATTAGGACGACCATTAAGCTATTTGTGCACACTATGACATAAGTATTTTACGTACTAAACTCTAGTATTACGGGAAGGCAGAAGTCCTTGGGTACAGTTATGATAACTATTAGATAGATTACTTTAAATTCAGTTTGTTAAACCTTGTTATTAAATTTTATGTGACGGTGAATAACGCTGTAAAGTTTTCAACTAAAATATAGGGCCAGGTAGCGGAGGCTCGTTTGTGACGACATTAGAATTACAAATACAAGTTACAAAATATAGTATTTTCAAAATATGCTATCAAAATATAGTACATATCTAAAACATATAGTATTGTGGACAAAACATAACATGTATACAAAATATAATTATTTTAATAAAACTATAAACATCTCATACATTTTGAAGTGACATGCTTCTTTTAAAATTTATGTAAAGACGCGTTGGTAAAATTTGATATGAACTAATGGATTTATTTGTTAGATTTCGGTGTCGAAAATATAGCATTTTTGTGTTATTTGTTTAACAGTATATATATACGGTTGGCAACCCTATCTGTGACGTAATGTTATGCAAATCAACGCCATTCGCATCCACTGAGGACGTCACGTCCATTGTATGAACACAAAATTGAGTTCGTTCCAGTTATTTTATGTTAATGCCCCGTTTTGTGGTTAATCTGTCATATGTTTTAATAAATTACAAGTACATTGAGATTAAGCGCGCTATACATTTGTCCATCTTATATTATAACATAAAAATGGATGGATGAAACATGAGGAATAGAAAACCTTTGAGAAGATTGTTAAAAATAGTAAACGAGTATGCATTTCACCTGACAATCTGGCAAATGACATCTATAATAACCAATCCCAAAGAAGATTACAGTAGGACTAAGTTGGACCGCCCTTTCGTGTCTCAATACCAGTATCTAATTCTAGACTCGGAAATTAGTCGACAAAAAATTTAAAAAGATTTTCCTTGAAGCTTTGATTAATGGTTCTTTTTCCTCTATGCTCCGAGGAGTCCAGACGCCTAACTCTGTCCACCCCTTATATACTCCCATGATCGATAACTATATTGCTATAATATTTTATAAGATCCATATATACTAATACAGATGTGTTCATGTGTTATTTCATATGTATTGTATTTGAGAGATAACTTGCTAACCAGTAATTATTGCAAACTACAACTCCCACGGGAGTAAACTAGTTCAAAGTAAAATGTGCCAGTTGCAACTGATATTCATTGCAACCAATGGAAGTAGAAACCGGAAGTTGGTACTCGGTAGGTACTTATGTCTCAGACAATTATCATAGAAACTAAGGACATGTCATCGTGGTCATTAGACCTACATAAATACGTTTTAGATTGTGCGAGATGATGTAATAAATGAATACTATACTCGGATAAAATATGAATTTATAACTAGCTGACAAGGCAGACTATAAATTTTGAATTACCTATAAATTTTGAATTCAAATTGGTAAGAGTAACAGTTAAGTTAAACGCCATAAGTTTACGTGTGTTGGATTTGTTTTTTTTGCGGAAGTGACCTATCTTTTTCTTTTATAAGAACAATCACAAGAATAAGAATCTTCTCCTAACAGTAACAAACGTAACAAAAAAGTATAACAACGTAACGGTCACGTGTGATGCTATGACCAAAGGAAATAAGCAATCATTTATATATATACATATATATATAGGCACTGATTTCCCTTTAAAGTCATTTATTAAAAAAGAAAAATACCATAGCAAACATTGCATAACTTTATATAGGTACATCTTGATGTTACATAATCATGTTACATAACAATACAACCAAACTATACTATTAAACATAATACATTCCTATATGTGCAACGATCAAACATGCAAATCTAAAAATAGGTTAAAATATAAACAAACCCGTGAGTCGGGCGCTGCCAAGCAATCCGGTATCGAGTACATCTCCCGGCGTGGCGTCAGTTGCCACCAATCTCGCTCCATAGCTCCAATCACCACTTCACTTTTATCATACGCCGTTTCATCCAATTGTAAACGTAAAATTTATTACAGTTCAACTTCAGCGCTATATAATTCGAACGATGAACAAAAGGTTAACGATTTCTGTTCTATTAGAACGAGTTTATTACGTTCCCCAAAAACATAACATTTTTTCCCGTTTGCCTCCATACATTGCAATGTACATTGCATGCTTACATTTTCGTTTACGGACATACCTTGCAATGTACTTTGTAATAGTGACCGACTGAAACTTCAGTTTCGGTTTCGGCCAGTTTCAGCCAAAAAATACTAATTTGGATCCAATTTTTCCTTTAATATATTTATTTAGTTTATATACAAAATAAAAAATATATATTTGTTACATATTTAAATAATCTTCTTTTTATTTTATTTGACTCTATGTATGTATACGCAAATAAATGTGTTAAAAAAACAGTCGATTTCAGTTTCTAATAGCAATTTAAAATACGTTTACGTAAGTTTTGGTTTTGATTTCGTCTGAAAAACCAATTTCGACCGGACACTACTTTGAAATTAAGAGCAAAACGTTACAATTGATTGTTTTGAGTAAACATAATAAACTCGAACTCTGAACAAAAGTACCCGCTTCACTGGCGCAATATTAAAACACTGTTATATCTTAGTCTTTTTGAAGTCCCTTTTAATGATCGTAAACGCTTTTATGACGGTATAATATCGCACTTTTATGTTTCAAAAGATCCTTTGAGTAAATGATTTTTATTTTACAAGCACTTTCACTTTTCCGCTCCACGTGTAACTTTATGTTTCTGTTTATGTGTAAATTATGTTTGTATTTTATTTTTGTATTATAAATATGCGGAGGGGCGGGTATCGTAAATTCTGTATCACAATCAATACCTAAACAATTATGAATTTAGGCTTTTACATTAACAGAAAATTATTTTAAAAGAAATAATGTTTAAACAAGAATTATATACATATGTACCTACTTTTCATGATTACATAATTACGACTACTAAGTAATGTTTTGTAATTTATTGCCATAAGTGCGAATTGGTAGACTTCACACACCTTTTAGAACTTTTTTTAAACTCCTAGGTATGTAGGTTTCCTCAACATGTTTTCCTTCGCCGTAAAGCAGAGATAATCAATTTGTAATACGCACATAATTTTAGAAAATCCGTGACGTGTCTAAGATTTGAACCTCAGACTCTCGATAGTAAAGCCAAGTTTTAACCATTAATACTGCTCACCAAGCGATTATGATATCATACATCGAATCAAACGGCTGCCTTGCCATAATTGATGTCATGTGTAAATTTAAAGTAATCAAAGTGCTTTAAACTACTTCATAAGACATATATCTGCTTTGTTTCTGCAATTAATTCCTTAACCTTGCCATAAGCGACGGATCGCTTTATCAGCGAATTGTATCGGTTGCTAACACACTTAGCGATAGGAAGATTGGCGATACATTCCAATCTTCTCTAATGTCATTGGCAGCCTTCATCCGAATTGAGTCGACATTTGCTCAAAGTGATAGTAAGTAGATAGAAAATAATTCTAGGAAACAAATCTCGTTGAAATTGTCCTGAAACTTAATATTCAAATAGTTTGTTCATCGATTTGTTCTTTAATACACATACACACACACACACATGCACGCTTTCTACATTCATAGCTCCACAATACGTTTTTCTCCTGTGTCGTGGGTGTCTTGGACACACAAAGACGAATACACAAACACCCAGACCCAGAACAGATATCTAAACTGATCATTCATATTTCTGTCTGGTCGGGGATCGAACCCGGGACCCACTGCGCGTCAGACCGGTATGGTGACGACGCTCCGCCACGCGGGTCGTCAAAGTCTGTGTTAGTCTAAGATGAGGGGGTAAGGTATTTAAACTTGGTACTCAAAGCCAGCAAAGTGATCGACTGCGGATAGATCAATAATTGCTGCTTATAGACGAGACCCCCACAAATAATAGGGTTCTGTATTTAGCCTTTGGGTAAGGAACCCTAAGAAATGAATAGGTAAATAATTTTGTAAAGTTACATATTTACAGTAGTTTTTTTTTTATAAATTATATGAAATAGCAAACGAGCAAACAGTCCATCTGATGGTAAGTAGTTACTGCCGCCAATGTAGATATGTAAGCAACTTCATATAGAACAGGTTCTATCTGTAGTCGACCACAAATGCGTTGCTACTCCCGAGGACTGAGACGGTCGCCTCATATAAAAGTAAACCTGCCAACCACACCCTTCCACCAAAACGCAAGAACTGCTTAACGCTGGAAATAGGTGTGGCGGTGGTACTGTCCCCGTCGAACTACATTGGTTCTACCACCTGTCAAATGTTATTATCATAACATCCTCAAAAATATGTAATGTAATACTTTTACCTGACTATTACGACGAAAACTCAAATCATTTTTAACAAATTTAACAGTCGAGCTTTTTTTTTTAATATTTTTAACAGTGTTATAACTTAGAAGAAAAATAAAAAAAGGACACATTTTTAGATGTGTCAGTCAGTCAGTGTTAGTTTTACTCACATAAGTAAAATGGTTCCATGCTACTGACTATATGCTAGCACGCACATCGTCTTGATACCATTTTTTGTTGTAGAAATCTCTATATGGTTATCGTTTAGTTTTTGCCATGTACCTATATATGTAGCCAGTAATTCATTGGCTACACCTCCATGTTACACATGTCCATAAGGGAAAATAACTGATTTCCATCAGGTTCCAGCACGTCAGACGTAATACTCGTATTATCAAAAAACCGGGCAAGTGCGACTCGGACTCGCGAACGAATAGTTTGGTTAAAACCGCCATCTTGAGGTGAAAGATCCAATTAGGATCCAATAAGGAATTCTCAATAAGTGGAATATTGAAATAAGCGCCATCTAACGCTAACGTTGAAGTTGAGGAATAAAAACATTTTTGTTGTATGGGACCCCCTATTAAATAATAATTTTATTCTGTTTTTACTATTTGATGTTGTAGCGACAACAGAAATACATCATCTTTATAAATTTAAACTGTCCATCTATCTAAGTTAATAAGATACAGCCTAGTGAAAGACAGACGGACAGCGGAATCTTAATAATAGAGTTCCGTTTTTACCCTTTGCGTACGGAACCCTAAAAATAGATTCATATGTAAAATAAAATGTCTATAATAAATAACACTAACATAAACGTATATTATTTTGTACGATTATATCAAAATAGTTATAAAATATCAATATCTAGATTTCAAAACAATGCAACAATGAGAAGCTTTGTTGAATAGCGAGGTCAAAGGTGTGGGACGAGTTTCAAAAACATTTGTTTTCCTAAAGCTGTTGATTCTTCAGCTTAACAATGGACGGTTGTTTTACAATTTGTTTAATTTAAACTAAATAAGTATGTAATTGTCATAAGTATATATTAGATAAGATAGATCATCGCTACACCTATATATTGTCAAGCGCTGATGTGATCTGTTTTGAAGAGTGTGGTAAAGGAGACAAACATTCACGAGGCGTAAGAACTTAGTCCTCAGGGTAACAAATCTGTGGCTGACCTCAGGTAGGACTTTAAGCCAATCTGGAGTTAATTATGATATCCATATGCGGCTATGGTTAATTACAATACAAAAACATGCTCATCAGCTACTTCTATGAAATGAAAAAGGACGATTCTTTAAGTACCTACCTATGTATTCGATTAACAAAATTGTACACGCGCTGCGCTATGATGATAGGATGCGCTAACGTGCGACGCATCTGCATGCGATGACGTGCACCCACATGCACGGGGCTTAAATTTTCTCCCTACATATTTTTAGAATAAATATAATAATGTCTTTGCATAAAAATATTTCAATCAGTGATATTTCCTAGTGTAGCTCGTATCAGATGGAATATAAATATTTATCTGTCTATGTTTATCTTTTGAGGAATTGTGCAAAAAATATAATAATAATAATAATAGTTTTGTTACCAAATAACAAACGCAATTCTATTATTTGTATAGATGACAGTACATCTTCAGTGCAGCGAGCGTACGATTTCATCGCAAATTCTTTTCTTTTGTACCTAGATGTGAGCGAGCGGAACCGAGGATGTACGCACAAAAGGCCCATTGTGGCGGACAATCATTACATCACAGTACAACAGACCGTTGACTTGTTCTATCACTTTGTTCTCTTGACGTTACAATTGCATTTACTACACTAGCTCCTATTTAGGGGGCCTTAAGTAGGTCGCAGTGCATAGACTCGCGTTGTGTGTATATTTTTAATCAGTATTACTGAAAGCGGATGGTATCGCCCGCTTGTGGACGCTATTTTTTAACTGAAGTAGCAAACGAGCATGCAGTCCACCTGATGGAAAGTGGTCACTGCCGCCCATGGACATATGTAAGCAACTTAACACAGAACAGTTGTTCTATCTGATGTTGATCAAAGATGCGTTGTTGCTCCCGTGAAGTAGGATGTTCGCCTCAAATACAAGAAAATCGGCAACCACACCTTTCCACCAAAACGTAAGAAATTCGTCACGCTAGAAATGGGTGCGGTGGCGCTTATTTTATTTATAGCATATCTTATAAAAAATTAAGACTGTGATTTTCAAATAGAAAAACATATCACCTTGCGTTGGCAAATTATTTTCTATAATTTTGTATCATTTTCTTAATCATGTTTTAACATTTTTTTTTACTGTTCATATACAATACAACACAAAGAACTCATTTAGCATGAACATTTCTTAAGAAGGCTAAAGTTTCCTTTCTTAAAGCTAAGGTTAGCTTTTTAAACGATCTTTTGTATTTTACTAAGTTAATGATCATTTTACTAATGATGACAGGTTAAAATAAATGTTTGGTTACAAATAAATATAACAAAGCTAAATATTTATTATACATTAGTACTGGTAAAGTTTGAGTAAAGGATAAATATATTTTTTAAACTTCCTAAATATATCTTGATTTAACAATACTATACTACACATTTTAAAGGCACTTGTATTTTTATTTTACAATTTGTTCGTCGGTGATCAATAAGAAATAACTTATATAGAAACTAGCAGAACCGTGGCCACTTTGTTGGGCATTAAACATTTTATGGTGTGATTGTTTACAGATGTCCATGGGCGACAGTAATCTTACCATCTATTTGACTGCATGATCATCTGCTACTTCATTGCTATAAAAATAAAAAATAAAAAAAAAACAAAAAAAAACTGTCCTATCTTTTAAGTTGGATCAAACAGCACACGGTGTGAAAATTAGATTGAAATCGGTTCAGTCGTTTAGGAGATCAGTTCGGACAAACAACGTTACACTCAATTCAATAGTAAGAAGAGACTAAGTTATATCAAATACATTTCTAATACATAACTACAAATGTACGTAAATCAAACCGAATCGAATAGGAATGTAATATCCAGTGATGTATGACTTAGGGATGCGACTTGGCTGGGCAAAAATCGATTTTATAATAATCGATTTTTTATGTTAATTAAATAATCGATTTTC
>DWNE01010587.1:0-10262 GCA_018249875.1 Cecropterus toxeus
TTCCAACGCCATAAGCACCAGAATCGTGTCAGGAATCCATATTTTTAATATTCGGTACGCTGTCATTTACATCCTGTCCTGTATCTTTGACATTGATTCTTTAGTAACAATAAAATTTAATATATCGATTTTCAATTACCTTAATTTAGCTTCAGTATATTTAAGTATATTTCTAAAGTGTATGTGCAATTTCCTAGCCCCAGATTGAATTAATTTTTCAGCAAGTGCTAATCCCAACGCCTCATTAGCACACGTAACGAATTGAATTTTATCAGGTGAACACAATAATCTGAAATATTTATAAAACTATTATAATTACTATAATAGGTTTACAATACAACTTTTAAATAAAGTACTCGCAGAATTGCTTCTCAGTATAGAATCAAGCGCAGAATCTTAACGTCTTCAGAAAAAATGTCGCCAGGCTTTGCGCTTATCGACTCAGTAGTTTTTTACAGTGCACTGTATTTTAAAGATTGTTTTTATGCTTGAAACACGACACGAAAAGGTGGGACTTGTTTTTTTTTATTTTTAATTCATCCTAATTATCCATTGAAAATTTACTACGGCAATATATGTAACTATGAAAAGGTAAACGATTCTTGCAACGAGATTCTGCATCTCACTTGCTCTAGACGTGTTCAGCAAAGTGTAAACGGAACCCAAATATAGTAGAACGTGCAAGTGAAACAAAAATATAGTGTCAATTTCTTTTCATAACTATTAAGATACATTTGTCTATCTTTCATATGTTAAACAAAAGTATAAAAATAAAATCGAATACGAAATATATTTATCAAAAATGTACAAGCACAATATAACTATGGTTGAGGGGGAAAACTTCAAAGAAATTCTGCATCTCTCTCGCTCTAATACAACTACGTACGAGCGGGACACAAATGTACGTCGGGTACGTGTTTTTCTAAAATTGATTTCATTGAATATTCAGTAATAGTGTTGCCGAAAAGAGGGAGGGTAAAGATAAATTTAAGTGTAGATTTAATATTTGCTCCATTTATGTTCAGATATACTTCGGTACAGCGAGGGGCTCGTCCAGCAGCCGCAGCAGCAGGCGGCCGGGGCGGTGCTTGCCGGCCAGCCAGCGGGCGGCGCCGGCCACACGCCGCGCCGGGCACGTCACGCGCGTCAGCGGCTGCACCACGCCGCGCGCCACGCCCTCGCACACCATGCGCTGCAGCCGCTGCACGCACCGAACCAAACTTAGTATATCTCATTAAGGCCACTAGTGCGTCCCTCTGTCTTCGTGAGTGACAAGGTCCAGTAACTCTCGCATACGAGTTTTCAGGCGGTTAACTTCACATAGGACATAAAACAAAAATTAGATGGTGAGAGTTAAGAAAAGCTTAAGTACTTACTTTTAACGATTCCGTGTCCTTTTGTATTATATCAGAGTCTAAGAAAGCGCAATTACGCAAGTAATACATGCCGAAATTGCATTTTTGTCCACTGTCCGTGATGATCGTG
Organism: Cecropterus toxeus; assembly: GCA_018249875.1. Taxonomy (NCBI): domain Eukaryota; kingdom Metazoa; phylum Arthropoda; class Insecta; order Lepidoptera; family Hesperiidae; genus Cecropterus; species Cecropterus toxeus. The sequence continues at coordinate 1,486 of DWNE01010587.1, forward strand.
AGGCCAAGTATTGACGCACATTTAAGGATGTCCTAGCGAATGAAAATTAGATTAGTAACATTTATGCGACATGTCTATTTATCCGACATTTATGCTACTCTAGATCGTCGTATCTTCAATATGCAGATATTCTTCTTAAAGTTTAAAAAGAATTTCAAAATTTCTTACCGCCATTAGCCCGGCTCTTTCGCTTGATATGACAATATTACATCCCTCCCCATTGGTTTTTGTTAAAATCATATCTGACACTTCGTATTCGTTATCGCTGCAGATATGGTCATCTTAAATTAAATAAAAAGATTCACAATTAAGTACTTATTATCTGTAAGACTCTTTGAATGTGAAATTAATACGAGAACTTTCTTATACCTTTTAACTGAGGAAACAAGGTGAGCAATTCTCGTTTCTCGCGGACAGTGCCGACAGTGGTGAATACTTCACAGTTGTTCGCTACGGCGATTGCTATCACTGCCTGGCCAAACGCTCCAACACCATTCTCCACATAGATGCTCATGCTAGGTAATAACTGGAACCTTTCAGCCTAGACAGAATATAAATATATTAAGACTTATTACTTTATTCCTAGGGTACTTTGTATAACTTTCGTAATGTATATATACCTGACCACGTGCATCCGTTTAAGATAAATTAAAAATTTTAGGCAAACAACATAAGCGGCAGTAGAAAGCAAGGCAGTAGCCATGCGGCACAGTGGCGGCGTCCTCCAGACTCCAGTGCTCCGGCACCGGCCAGCACTAACAGCATACTCACGAGGCAGTAGTACGCGAGGCAGTAGGCCAGCGGCACGGTGGCGGCGTCCTCCAGACTCCAGTGCTCCGGCACCGGCCACAGCAGCTCCGGGCGGGCGCGCAGCCGCGCGCGGGCTGCTCCGCTCTGCACCAGGCCCATCACGCGTTTCCCACTAAAACAGTTAAAATAGTAAAGTTTTAACAAGGTGAAACTTTGTAATTAATAAGTTAATCTTATGTTGCAGCATAGAACCAAAATTAAATAGGGTATTAGGACTTAAATCTTCCCGACAATATGTAATATCTTCCACATACTATACTTCTATACTATCTTTATTCCTGCCAAATTCTAAAATTCCACTTAAGAATGTAATGAAGAACACAAATGTGTGTAACGCTCGCAGGAACATAAATATCCCACAGTTAACCAAATATCTAACTTGTATACGACTTGAAACAAGAATTTGATTGTCCTAAGTACACAAAATTGCAAACAAAAATTACGGTAAAAATAACTAGAAATTACTTAAAACAATTGACGAACTACTTACTACTTATCTACTTACTTATTTAACTTTCCACTGAATTCCACTCTAAATGTATTTTCATTTTCTTTTACATTATGTGACATGACTCCAATGCTTCTCACATAGTTTGCGTAATCCAACCCAGCGTAATGAACCTTAAAACATTGTTAATTAATTTTCAAGTCTAATAATTTCGTAAATTGAAGCAATGTTTGGAAAACAATGTTAAATGAACTGATTCGATTAGCAAACTAGTATGCAGTTCGGCTGATGATATGTGGTCAGTGCTGCTTATAAGCAATATCATATAGAACTAAGGTTCAAATGAAGTCCAGCATAAAGTCAAGCCTTCTCCGAAGGATTGAGATAATCAGCTCATATGAAAGTGACCCCGCAACCTCCCCTCAGTATGGTTTAGATAACACACACACTCATGCTCGACATACCGTAACATCGACCCCCTCCCCACTGGGGGGACGGGCCTCGACCCACTGCAGCGAGTCCAGCCGACCGACGCTGCCGCACTGCAGCTGCACGTTACACTCTGACGCGATGCTCTTTTGCAGAGGAACATAATCCTCCTTAACAGACCCCTATGATAATAAATTGCCATTTATTGGTTAAGTCATTCAAGTATAACTCATTCTTTAAACGAAATGCTCGATTAAGTTGCATCAACAAATTGGATAGATCATCATAAATTATTTATTCATCATAAATTTTATGCTACAAATATTAATATGTCAGATAAGGTAGGTATATTGTAATATGTAGCACCTGTCTTTGGTGTGATGGTAAATTCAATGTTGCAAATGAAACAGGTTCTCTGTTTAAAGGTGCTAAATCTCGGTATTGAACACTTTCTAGTACAAGTCCACCGCATCTGAAATAAAATATGAATCATGTTTCTGAATCAGTGATCTTTTTCTGATATATAAAATTCAAAATTGTTTGAATTGAATTTATGAAAATTTTCTCGTTAAGATATACATTCATCATAAAAATAACTTCGAATTTTCATCTTATCTATGTATTATAACAATGAAGTTAAAACATGCAGTCTCTGACAGTAAGCGAGATAACACATGAACGTGAGTTCATCTGAACTTTGACTTTTATTTCTCTTTAATCATACGGATTTTCTACATCGGATTGATGTTATTTCATTAAACCGCAAATTAATGCGGTTCTTCGACTCAAATCATCACGACTAACAATATGGATTATGTAAGTTAGTCTGCGATTTTGCAAATCATGGGATATACAAGATTAAAATCAAAATTATGATATTTCTACTAAATCACTCGTGAACACACTGGAACATCGCTCGTGTTAGCTCTTTAAGTAGTCACTACCGAACGAAGAAAACTGTAATCAATCCCAAATATGAATGTCCAAGATTAAGAAACCTCGTATTGATGTCTTCATTTACCGTATCTTTAGAATCAGAATAAGCCAGCCATTAATATTGCTTTTAAACGATAGATATACAAATGGAATTTCTATCGTTTACGATAAAGCACTATCGTAATTTAATAGCAAAATACCTGATGCAATCAGCTTCTTCAAAGACACGCGCTATAACCACATCTTCGTCTGCTAAACGCTGTATTTTCTCGTATTGTATTGAAGTGTTAATGCATATTCTTTTAATAAAGTGTGGTTGTGAAACTGTATTATGTGTTCGTCTGAGAGCATTAAACTGAAGTATCCCGTCTAAGAAGGTGACCCAGTTCCTCTGCCACCTTACGCGAGCTGCAGACATGGTGCTCGTGGCACTGTGGATACTACGAAAGTCCCCGCTGCAAAGAACATGTATAATTTTAAAAAATCAGAACAATTCTAACAAACTTGTAAGCTGCATACTGAGTACTTTATGATTTTTGCATAAAATCCTTAGCTATTATTGTAAACCTAACCAGAAAGTTGCTCAAAAATAATATGATTATATAGTATTGTATCAGTACTGTCCTACTCGTGGATAACGAATAACAAACCTATAACAATAGTCACGGTTGAAAGCCATTTCATAGATATCTTCCGTGTTAACGTTGAAGTCTTCATCAATATTATCGTTTACTTGAAAAGCTGTAGACTCTTCATTGATTTCATAAATAATAAAGCCAGTAGCAACTTTTGATATGTCATCCATTACCTGAAACATCAAACATTTTATAAATAACAGATCGATAATTGTTTTGAAATATTTATATTTGCGCATACAATAAATTTATTTCGCGATGTTTACAAAAACCTTGGCGAATATTTAGGTCAAAGTCGATCAAAACAACACTTATTAGTTATTACCTTTGCAACAATTTGTTGCATTAAGACGTTCAGTACTTATTTAGAAAAAGATAACTTTTACCTCAAACCTTCCAGAGACTCTGTGCAGCTCGACAGTGAGACGAAGTTTCCTTCGCTCATGCAGAGTAGGCTGGGAATATAGCCGCACGTCACGAAAGTGAACAGAATATGATTTTTTGGGGTAATTCAGGCTCATAGATAGTGTGTCCCATACATCGGCTAGTACAGCCGCAAACGGATACAAATTCTTTTCTGTAAATGATAATTAAAAGTGTGTTTAGCCTTCTTCTCAAAGCCTAGGTCGTGCCCTCGGAGTGTTTTGTGTTTTTTCTAAGGCCTTTGATTATGTCAACCATGACAAACTGGTTAGAAAAATACACCTCAACGGTAGCAGGAACAATGCTCTTAACATTTTGACTTCTTATTTAAATGATCGAATACAAAGGGTTACTATAAATGACACTATATTCCCCGGCGCTTCTGTTAAAATGGGCTTTTCTCATTATTCGATATCCGGACCATACTTGTAAAAACAAGAATTTATATCAATGACCTGCCGTACCACATATGTAGGGATAATCACGAGATTATATTGTTTTTTGATACTGTTTGTACATACTTCATTATTATTTAAAATTAAAACAGGCCATATTTGGCAAAGTAAACAATACTCTCTCGAAGGTCATACGTTGATTCAACAAATATAACTCAACTTCTCCAGATTGCAAACGTGAGGCAGGTTCAAACCAATGTACAACTCAATGGAACGGTTTTCACCTTGTAGAAACAACTATCTTTCTAGGCGTTACTTTAGATGCCAAATCGCAATGGGGTCTCCACATAAACTCATATCATAAAAAGAAGTCAGTACAAAACATACTACTTTTTGAGAACAATAAAGAGTACATTTGCACGAACAACATTTTTGGCAGCAGCATCATCCACGTTTAGAATAAACAGCCTCTCAAATCAATAAGCATGGATGGTCAGCTCATAAAAGTATAATCCGTAAGATCATGCTTCATTCCTATTTGGGATTGCATTTTTCACTCAAAGTGGACTTTCTTTAGTATGTATACATGTATGTATGTATGTAGAGCGGGGTTTAATGGGATTCTAAGTTGATGGATGGTTAAAGTTTTTATAAATAGTTGTCTAACAGTCAAAAACTTCATTTTACTATACAGTCGATTGGTGGGATAATAGTACGGTTTATTGCCCATAACTTTCAATACGGCTCTTTGAGCTCTTTCTAATTCTAACATAAATGTTTATTTATGTAAGAATGTGTGAATGTGTATGAATTTATGTTTACTATATGTAAATATTATAATTATACCTCTAAGAACATTTCCTTGAAGATATCTATACTCTTCTTCGTGAGTGGAAATAACGAATTTACAAGCGGCGGCTAATTTTGAGTCGGGTGCAACGTAGATTGCCCAATTCCTGTAAAAAATATTGTATTTATATCCACCATTACATCATATCTTCAAAATAAAGAGATTTAGTTACCATGCTTCTCCATGAGCCCATTCCACCATATGGGAGAGCAATGGCGTGCCAGTAGATACAGGAAAATCAATCTTCGGGTACAGCGCTGATACTTTTAGCACAAGACCTTGCATATATATCCTGGAAGCACATCATTAAGCTATCAAAATCATAAATGAAGAACAAGGAATAATAGATGGCACATTTATTATTGCTTAAATGTAGTTAAAGAGATGCAGCAAAGGGTATATCAAGTGGACAATAATACTAAGCGGTCAGCGGGTCTGATGAATGATTCTGAATTCTGATGATGATGAATATCTATAACGATATCCAACTCCAATAAGATTTGCCAATATCAATATTATACATCGTAATAATTATAACCATGATGCGCTTAGTGTCTTTTTACCCGACTGCGTCAGAAGGAGGGTAATGTTTTTCGAGCGTTTGTATGTTTCTTTGTATGTAACTTGTAAACGAGCATGCAGTCCACCCGATGGTAAGTGGTAACGGCCGCCCATGGGTATTTATAACGATATAAATGTTTATATAATTACACAGATTCCACCATTTGGTTAAAATGTTTAAGCTGTAAAGTGTCTACAGTAAAGAATAGATCGCAAAAACAGAAGTCAGAATGTCTAAAAATTAGATGCCTTTAGTTTTACTGATAAATTAAAACAAGCACTTTCCGATGGCTTCGAGCAAGAAGAGCAAGTTGGTGTTCCCGCGCAATGTGAGCGAGATATTGGTGCAAGAATCGGGCAGCGCACGCTTGAGGATGGCCTGCAGCAGCCCGTGCGGCGCCACCTCCACCAGCACGGCGTTGGCGGGCACCAGCCTGGATGACTCCTCGAACAGCACTGGACTCTAAAATTGGAAAACAGTAAGTAAAGCGGTCACCAACAGGCATGTGAGGCGTAGTGATTATTGGCAAAACAAAAACAACAAAAACAAAATTCAACAATGGATTTCAGCAAGATGGGAGATAGGTAAATTTTCTGGCCTGAGTTATAAATATTTGGTAGTCTGAGACATTTGTAGTCTGAGACATTTGGATAACTGAAAATAAAACTTTACCAAAAGATTGTTCGTGTGGTATTCCGCAGAGGAATATTTTGCTTCAACACTATTCCATTTCTCTCGCGGAACAGATGTGGAGATCCAGCGTTCACTTCTCAGCTTCGGAGTCTTGATGACATCCTTTAGATATTTCAAAAACTTAGGGCCTAAAATATTAAAATCATGACTTGTAATTTTCTATGATTTTATAATAAATATAATATGTCTTTATAGGTAACTATTATTAAATACCTGCTTCTGCAATGTACCGTGAATGATAAGCAATATTTGATGAAGGTACTTCCTTTACAAAAATGCCTTCAGATGAAAGCTTTATTGCAAACGTTTGGATTGAATCGGCAGGACCCGATATAGTACACGACTCCTCTGAATTGTGACAAGCCACTTCGATATCTGGGGGACAGAGTTTTTTAACCTTTTCAACAGATTATTGAACAATCAAAAATTAAATTAATTTGTAACTTTGAATTAGAAAACAATTACTTGCTGATATCCTATGCCGACTGCTGCCATAGATCCACGAATGAACGGCGTTTGCAGAGAGACGAGTCCACGATAATACGCTGAGAGTATCATCTCTTCAGCCGTCAAACATCCATCAGCATAAGCGCAGCCCAGTTCCCCGACACTATGACCTGTTAATATTGTTTCTATAATATATTTTTATGTATTAATTACTTCTTTAACTTTTTTTAGTTTTTTTAACCTTAAAGACTGCAAGGTGTCCGACAACTTTTGTATTGTTGTATTTGGAATCGAAACGAGAGAAACTTATTCAAGAAATCAGAATTAAAATGTAGATTAAAGAATAAACTTTATATTTTGACTTTTATTTGATTTTGAATAATATGTTAGTAGCATGTCATTACCAATAATATTAGTAGGTTTCAATCCTAATGCGTAAAGAACATCTGTCAGACCGATCTGGATGGCTGCTATCCCCACGAATGAGTTAAGGATATTATTAAACATTGCTTTATCTTTTGATGAAATTATGTCAATTATATTCAATCCTTTGGGTTCCAGTACTCGCCTGCACCTATATAAATAAATCATATAGATACAAATTAATAGATATATACACAGTGTATTAGGTTAAACGAAAGACGATATTCAAAGATATGATAAGTCATAAGAGTACGACTTATTAAATAAAATCATGAAAAATAAAAAGTCACAGAAAAAAAAGAATGAAAAAATCATAAAAATACCCTCACATGCTCGCGCTAGCAAACTATATAAGCAAGTGCGACATTTGTTGTTAGCAAGATTGACTTATTTTGCCATATCTATCTGATCAGGCGTTGGGCGTACTTAGTGCTTACCAATAATTTTAATGGATAAGTCTTACAAAATGATTCCATAGAAGCCATAGACAATCACAGTTAGAGTAACAATTACAACTTACTTACCCACATACGACTATATCTCTCTAACGAGAGTTGTTTTGTTAATATCCATCGCGCTTGGCTGCAGATTATAGTGGGTGGTGGAATAAGACACGGTGAAATAAGAAAACGGTATTACACATCTCTCAAATTTTGTCCCATAGTCGCTTCCTATAATAGCTACGGAGAGGGTGCTATTCAAGACCGACGCCACACGCCATCTGCGTACCTCTCTATGGCAGTAGCGAAGATGGGTAGCCGCATTAGGTGCTCGCCCATGCCGGCCCACTGCGAGCCCATACCGCTGTACACGAACCAGAGGGGACGCTTCACGTCGTCGAAGTAGTCCACGTGCTCGCTCAGGCACACTGTCTCGTTCTCACTGCCAGGAGCTGCGTGAATGTCCATAGTTTTACAATTAATTCTTGTCCACATATCAACTATTACTTTATGACTAATTTTGTAACTAAATCATAAGTTCATCAACAAGTTGGTGATATGCCATCTCAAATCTTTGTGAGGCAATGTAAAAATATAAAGACAAACATTTAAATCTGGAACAGACATCTAGATTATTTAGGTGTCGCATTGACCGAACCTGGCCGAAACGTGTCAAACCTGCCAATCTTTATGTTAGACCATCACGTGCCAAGATCTTTACATTAAAATATATTAATTGATTTCTGTTGCTTCCTATACACTTGTATACCTTATAATATATAGAACAGAATATGGAACCGAAAATATAATTGTAAAATGGCCATATAATGAAGAACTAATTTTCACTTATTTCTATTTTTAACAATAACCGAAAATTGATTCGCAGACACTGCTTTACCACTGTTGCTGGTAATTATAACAATGTTGTATTAATTAACGATTGTTAAATTGTTAATTTTATTACGTAATGGTTGTCAGTTTATATAAAGTTGTTTTTATATTACATAATACCCGAACTTTTTTTCTTAATTTTTTTTTTCTATTTTTCTTTTCTATTTCTATTAATCATCTTTCGATACAAACTTAAGACTTGAAAGCAAGGTTTTATTACCGATTATCGCAAAACCTCTTCCCATGTGACTAGAAGTCTGTGTAGCATAAATATTATGAAGCAGAGCTAATTGTTCTGGATCTATTGGTTTCGATTTAAGCTCATTTATGATTCTCTTTACCGCAGATTCTTGTCTTCCAGAGATAGTTACCAAGTAAGGAATATCGGTTTTATA
>DWNE01010588.1:0-10261 GCA_018249875.1 Cecropterus toxeus
CTATCCAACAGTGAAAGTTCTATCAAAATCCGTCTAGCGGTTTCGGAGATTAGCCGGAACAAACAGACAGACAGACAAAAAAATTTTTAAATGTTTTTTTGTTATCAGTATCATGTATATATTTATATGCATTTGGTAAAAAAATGTTATTTTGATTTTACAAACAGACACTTCAACTTTATTTATAAGTATGTATATGTATAGATAATGAGGAATAAAATCCGTCGGAACATATTTGCATAACTAATCAATATAAATATTTATAAAAGCTATAAAAAAAGACATGCATGATAGATAGCTCTGTACCATGTACCTCCTTACCATAAGAGTATCTACATACGGTCCACCTATACGACCATCTACATGCCTATACATGTGTAATGGCATATGTAACCGGATTAAGTGGATCTTTTCGAAACTAGTGGAGATCCGGGATATAAGGTTTTCTAATTCGGATTTCCTAAGGCTACATTTCCATTGGTGTAATCCCTTCGTAATGCACAGAAACCTAATCACGCTATGTGGGTCGCCGCCGAATGGAAATGCACAGTCGTTCGCTGGATATTTCTGCTCACTTTTCAAATACTGGATAGGTTTTGAAGTCCGACTGAAATTTTAAATCGTTTTACATTTCCCTGTTTTATTAGTTCATTCATCAACCATTGTACTGTTATTGCTCAGAGAAGTAAGAGTATTGAAAGCCTAATGGTTGAGACTTGGCCGCTCTATCCAGGACTCCAGGTTTAAATTTCAGGCACTTCAGATTTTTTTTTAATGATTTGTGTATTAGAAATTTATTATTATTGCTTTCTGGTGAAGGAAATCAACTTAAGGAAACCTATACACCTGAATGTTTTTAAAAAGGTTGTCAAAGGTGTTTAGTATACCAATTCGTACTTGGCATGCGCGGTGGACTATCGCATCTATGACCTAAAACTCTCTTATTCTGAGATCGACAGAGCAGTGGGATATTAGCTCATAGGATTTCTGTTCATAAAGGTTGATACTAAATTACTGTTATATTATATTATCAGTAATGTTATCTTAAATCAAGAACCAATAATAAGTTACACCTCTTCTCGAAATATAAAAGATTCAAAGAAATTGAATTCGAGAAATAGCAGTATTTAGTTATGGTTTTACTGAATCATGGATGCAAATCAAAAATGTGTCTGGGTACTGGACAAATATCAATTATTTGTCCGGGTACTGAATGATTAAACAGTCTTGATATTTTTTGTACTTATGGGATTCTCTACGAATAATTGTAAGTTCTTCGTTTAGATCCTGTATTTATAGACTTTGTCAAAATGTGCAGGGTCGTAGGCCTATCGAGATATATAACTGCTTTGCAGTGTTCCTACAACGCTACTCATGGTGAGTGACTGCGAGAGCACGCACTCTACGACTTCATTCAAACCCAAGAGTTATAGAAAATGTTGATGTTTTCATTCCCAGAAACGGTAAACCGCATGGGTTTTTTATGAGTTGGAAATAAGGAGCTAGTATCCTGTTCTACTGAGATAGTTTTATACGAGATAGAGACTGTATGGAGTTCTTATTAATACACTATTGAAGTCATAACCTAAAAGGCACCGTAAATTGATTGTTAATATTAATAATTCTCAATTTGCATCATCACATTAACAGTAGGCAAAATATATTATTAAACAAACTAACGCCCTAATACAGGTTAAGCACAAATAAAACACTGTAAAATATACACGGATTATTAATTATCTTTAAAAAATAATTGCATTTAATAAAAATATTATTCTCACAGCGCATACTATTTCTAAGTCATTACCATATTCATTTAGCATAGTGCTAAACTGGCAGTATAAAGTTTTATTTTCCAGCAGAATGGGTTTAAAAGTGGCTGCATTACAGTGTATAATTTTACATGCCGTGTACTACGAACGTCGGGTAAAAGCGGCCTTATCCTATTGCACTATGAATCAAATTTGTTCATATTTTCTTACTGTTTTACAACTCTTTATGCATTCAGAATAACGGGGAAATTCGTGTGTGTTACTGATCCTTCGCAAAGGATTACCGTCCGTTTCGGAGCCTTATAGTCACACTATCCTTTTTAAACATATTCCGGGACTTCTGAGGGATTTACAAGCGCATCCAAAAGCTTAACATATATAAAATATTCTTTTTTTTACTGACCAGAAGGAAAAGAATTGCTTTATAATAAATTACTTTACAAAAACAAGGTGTTCATAGTAAGAGTACTTCTTACATGCCTATTTCTTAAAAAATAAAACTTCAATTTACGTATACACAAAAAAGTGTAATGGTAAAAATGTGAATTTAAACATAAAATAAAATCAATGTGATAATTTGATGTGGTGGAACTCGGCTCTGCATTGACATAGTATTTTTTTCTTTTTTTATCTTTTCTTATTTTTGATACAAAAAAATATAGCTTCAGCAGAGCAGCTTAGCCTTTTTTGAGTGTACTCTTTTATATTGGGACGCAACTGACACCGACAACATTTATTGACATTAAAGTTGTATTATCAAACAAAGTTTTAAAATTACAAACAGCTATATTTTACCAGTTTCGACTTTCCTTCTATTAAAAAGAATTAAGGGCATAGCTTTATACCACACTGGCAAAGTATGGATCGGTAGGCTTCACACTCATCTGAGGATGTTTTACAGAGCTCTCAGGCGTAGAGTTCCGCACGATATAGGGATCACAATGTTTCGACAAGTAAGTGATTATTGCTTTTACATTGCAAATTTTCAGTTATAACATTTTCTCCCCTCAACTTTTTCCTTTTTGACCTCTACTGAGTAGATCCATAAACTAGACTAAAATATACTCAGCAGACTTATAATCGTTTTTTTTGCACAATTTGTATTTTTCTTGATAATTAACAGCTAGCTCCAGTATCTTGCCTTATTTTTTTATAAAACATGAGGCTTGTTGGCAATTAATATTTTTATTGTTGTGGTAAATAAAAACAGTCTTATCAAATCCGGCGTCAGTACCTACTAAATCTGTCGGACACCGCTCGAACACACCTAATTGTCATGCGAATAAAGTATTAGTTAATCCTTCCAAGGTGCTCAATATTGTGTAGCTGGTTTATGGTTTATAAGTAAACTAGCCGTGCGACGCAGTTTCACCCGCGTTTATTAGAAAACAATCTATTATAGCGTGGTGTTATATAGCCTAAAGCTTTCCACGATAAATTTACTATTCAACAATAAACTATTTATTGAATTCGAACCAGTAGTTCCTGAGATTAGCGCGTTCAACCAAACAAACTCTACTACTTTATAATATTAGTATAGATGAGTAACGCGCTATAAAAGTGTGGCTAAGTGTGTGGAATGAACAAAAGCAGTTATCTGTAACGCTAGTGTGCACGTGTTGTGTGGACCGCGTGGAGCCTTGCCAGGATCCTGGGAGACGAAGGAACCGGAGGACTTCTTGGTCGCTGCTGTCCATGAATATTTACAATAAATCCTAGATAAGATGAAAATCGTTCGGGCAAATATGCATGACTACCTCTAATGTTAATAAGGAACACCGTACTGAAGTATTTCTTAATACTTAATTGATTTTTACCTTAATGCTTTATTAAGTTAATGTTTTATTAAATGGTTCTTCACATGCGGGGTGGAGATGTTCACTAAATAAATTTGGAGTCCGCAATTTGTATCGTTAGGGGTAAATAGAAACTCAACAGAATTTAACAGAAACGGTAGGTGTACTAATAACTAAATCCATTAAAGAAGCATACAAACCCCGTAGTTGTAATCGAACTTGGTTGTCTGTACACATTTACAACATATCAACGGCAGAAAGCTGCCAGGGCATTGTTTGCATCAGGATCTCTCTTTACACATTATTTAAAGTCATATAATTATGATATCTTTCCGGTTACCTATTGATTTAAATTGTCAAATTTATCCAGTTTTTTAAACAATCATAATTATGGTATCATTATATTAATAAATACGATAAGGATCTCTCAACGTGAAATACGGCCATAGAGATTGTTAGTTGTAAGTAGCCAGCCGCTCATATATCGGCTTATTAGCCGCGATGGAAGCTTAGCGCTAATTCGCTGTTTGCCTCCTTCATAAACACTAGGCTTCATTACCCAACTTCTTACATTAACCCACTTCTCACGGTAAACTACGTCCATTGCAGGTTATATTTTGCGCTAAATCGTCAATCAACCGCACTGAACGTGCAATGTATCGAACAACACAAGAATGGGTCGAGAGTAGCTGATATTAAAAAGCCAGAAGTAAAAGCATGAAATAGTATACCGCCAACTGTATATTAGAAGGCGCTTATTGCTGGCTACACTTCTCGCTGTAAAGTGGGTATTCCTTCTGAGCCGGCAATGTACATCCGAGTTTATGTTATAGCCGAGAATGTGTGATATTAAAAGCATAGTGGTGAAAGCTTGGAAGCTGTTATTGTTGCGGCGCAAGTGAAGCCTATATGCGAGTATAAAGGTTTATTAGGGCGTTTAGTTTGGCTCATCAGTTCCTCTTCCGCCCCAGTAATGGCTCGCTAGATACTACAGCTAAGGCGGAGTTATCTTTATATGGAGATTTTTTCAATGCTTGGATTATGATGTGGTTATTACCTTGTGAAATATACAAAGAGTATGGAAATGTTTAAAAATGGATCTACGTAAGTGTTTATCATCCCAACAATTATATAATCATTTTCACAGATTTTTTTTTAATCTTTCTTCAGCTTTCTACACTTACAACACTCCCTTGGAATTACAAGAATTTGGTACAGAGTAAATGCTTCCAGCAGTGGGTTAGAAAGGGTTAGAAAGAGTAAGAAAAAGAGAAAGGGTTAGAAAGAGTAGTAACAATTTCTGAGATTATAAAAGATGTAATATAAGGGGGTATAAGAGCGTACCCAAGAGCGAGCTTAACAGAAAGTAGAATATATATAATTTAATACACTACTCTACCTGAGTTTGCTTAGTTTTAGTTGAGCTTTTGTAGTTTCGCTCCGTTGCCGCGGGCACCTGATGTAATAACATCCAGTTTAGTGCCACCCCCCGCCACCCCCGGCAGCCACTGATACGTCGCAAGTTTGGCCAACTGCGGGCTGCGGCTGCTGGCTGTTAGTGGAGCTGATGCGTGGCGGGAAATGAAACACGACACGCTTTACTGATCTGCGAATATTTAAAGTTGTTACGATATTTTGCATAATAAAAAAAATGTTACAAAAAAGGTAATCCGTAATACGCGTCAACATAGCACAATGTAATATAATATATAATTTTATATAAAAATAAGTTATAAATATACACGAATATAAATTAAAATCTAAACGTAATATTTTATGGATATTTTGACACTTGCTTATGAGGTTTTTCATGTTATTTTTTTTAATAACGGATAAAAAGGAAATATAAAGTATTCGTAGTAAAACACTACTTTATAAGCCTAATACCAGTACGTATGCTCCTTAATAAGTATTAGCATCACAATATTAATTCATATTATATAACTAACAGACCCGTGCCTACTCAGTTGGGCATTAAAAAAATGGTGTGGGTCTTAGTGCCAATTTCCCATCATTTAATAGAGTAGTGGCAATCCCTAGGCAATAGGTAGATAAATAAGATAGATAAGATCCTGGAGCCTAAGTATCTCAAGACCATCAAAATACATATATCATACAGTGTGATTTGAAGCATAGCAAATATAATAATATAATTATTTCATAAGATATGATAATACTTACATGTATTTGTTGTAATTAAAGTGTTTTGTACAATGAAGCACTAATTAAGTTGGAACGCAGGAATAATTTCACTGTATTATACTCACTATAATATAATTACCTTATACTATAACCTCAGCAACACGTGACCGGTTATGTTATTAAATTGTAGCTTATACGAAGAGGTGATGATTTTAACATAGTGCCGTCTATTCAATACGTACTCGATCAAATCTCCATACTATTCTAACAGATGGCGATATAAGGTAATCTTACACCGCCAATATCTTTAAATAATCTTTATTATGGCTTATAAAATTATGCTGTTAACTAACCGCGGGAAAAGCTCATAAAGTTAAGCTGTGTTTCCATACTTTTCAGATGGAATATTTATTACACCATTAATCTATTAAATGCACTTAACTATTGCCGCTATAGAAGTATATGTTCGTAATATAATACAGACGTAATATAATCTGTCTGTGTTTCGGTTCAAATTAACATAAAAATACATGTCAAAATCTTCCTTGTATATTATTTAATTAATGGAAATCGTATAATCATTGATTGTGTTGTTTAGAAAAAGAGAACAAATAGAAACACAGACACGGGAAAGCGAATTTGTTTTATTTTATATAGTTACCACCTTTTTTAGATTGTATCACATGATTCAAATTTTATAGCAAACGTAGAATTTAAAATAACCTCGTATTAATGTAGGAGTTCCCGGCAGTATCGGGGACTGCGTCGTTTCATAAATCGCAAGCGACGTCGCGACGCGGCGGCCGGCAAGCGCCCTTTTAATTTTGTACAGAAAGTTCCCACAAATCTCGCAATTTGTGTTATTCCAGTGTTTAAATTAAACCTTGGTTTTATACAAAATGTTTCATTGCTATATTCGTACGTTCGTTCAGTATTATATTTTAAGCGTTCAGCGACATTACGCTACTAGTAACTATTTTAACACTGTGCATCCTCTCTCCTGCTTGGATATGTCGTTTTACCCGAACATACAAGACTTTATAACAAATCTTGTATTTATTTAACATAGTACATGAGTGCAATTTTCCTTTGGCCATTTAATAATGTCTAGATTCCAAGTTAGATCTGAACACTCAATGTCGAAGACGAACCGCGTGGAGGAGCGGTCACCATACCGGTCTGTCACGCAGTTCCGGTTTTAATAAGGTTCAGGTTCCGGGTTAGATCCCTAGCCAGACAGATATCTGAATGGTGAATTTAGATTTCTGCTGAGGGTCTGGGTGTTTGTGTATTCGTCTTTGTGAGTTTCCATAGTACCCACACAGGAAAAAATCCTACTGTGGGGCTATGAGTGTGGAATACCTTTATGTTATGTTTATGTTAATGTCAGTACACGAAAATTTTATTATAGTAAGGTGTAGTAACATTTTTTGTGTGAACCATTTTTATTTAATTGTTAAAGATTTAAAAGGTTATCAAAAACTACAAAGTCACACTTTATATTTGCATATTAAAGCCCCGTTTATTACATTTCAATTAAAATCGAATTACGTAGACGAGAATGTTTTAACGTAAACATTGGCACGAGCTGTGCCGCACCCGCGGAGCCGCCTCGGTGTAAATTACTAATAGTGTTACTACAAACAGTGTTTCTCTTTAGTTCATCATTAACCACCTTCATTATTCTCCGAAAACACGTTCAAAGCATTTTCGGTTCGTGTTAGAGCAAACATCGTCTGCGGGCCGGCGGTGTTTGCCGCTCCCCCTCCCTCCCCCCCTCCCACTCCGCACGCAGCACTGAACTACTAATAGCTTATAGTTTATCTAATGCTAATAATCTCCACCTATAGATAGTATATTTATTTACTTTATAGAAAACATTACATGCTAATTCAATATAAAAAAAAATTGATTTTTTTCTTTGTAGGTCGTATTCTAGAAGCCGGAAATTGTTCTGATTTTAAAGTTTACGCAATGGAATAAAAAATGGCTTACACTTTCTATATTTTTACTCTGTTGAAAACTTTAAATTCCTTTCCCAAAGGTTAACATACACCTCGTTAAATATTTCGGTAAGAGCGTGCTAACAGATGTCCAGATATTATACAGCCACATGCAATTATGTTCAATTTTAAATACTTTTACGTATGATGTATATTTTTATGTACTGGCACTAGACAATTCATAGGTATGACATCTATACTCGAAGTTAACAAAGATTAGAGTATTTAAGATAAGATCGTGAAAAAGATGTAATTACTCGTATTTGTGTGTTATCCAGTTGAGTTTCCTAAACGAGGAGCTCGGCAGAGTTCACATCAACAAAGCGCGGCGGTGTGGGTCCCGCTCGCCCGCTTGGTGGAATAACTAATATTTTAATCGCCACTCGGAACCCTCGCTAAGTTTTAATGGCAGCGTACGCCGCGCCCTCTCGCGTGAGAAGCCGCAAATCCCGGAGCACACAAAAATACTATGTAGTTTGAAGTTTAAATTTTGGTCAAGGGAACCCTTCCGTGTCTGATATTTTGCGCTTGTTTGAATTAGTTAGTCACAACTATTGCGAAGTAATATTAGACAATACCTAGATATCTTTTCGTGAATGCTCATTAAAAATAAGTCAGAATTAACACCACAGCAAACTATATTATGACCTAAACACTTTTTATTATTTTTTTTATATCGAAATACTACTAATATCTCGGCAGGAGAATTGCCTATATTGATTGAAGATAATAATAATAACAGGTCGTATAAAAATTTTGCAACATACATTTTTCTACGTAATTGTAGTTCCCGGCACCAAAACGGTTACAGTATTTTAAAAAATCCAATTAAAGTACATATAAAAAAGATAAGAAAACTGAGATCAGCTGTCCAATACGACAGGAATAGAGCACAATAATACGACAAGCAGTGTGCGGCCGAGGTGAGGCGAGCCGGGACACGCCAATCAGAATTAGTTGTACAAGCAGACACTGTCCGCGCGACACCATGTCACTAATTGGATTTCAGTCCAGATGTTGCTAATTTAACGCTGGAATTTTATATTTAATCTGTTAATGAATAGAAGGTCATATTAATTTGCATGGAAATATATATAAGGCCATTTCTATTATACTATCTATCAAAGTACCTACCAAATGGGCTTTCAATGCTGCTCGTGGTAGGTGGCAGCTACCATTCTATAATTAACTCAAGATAGGATAAGGGTTCTCTCTACGGTCGACCAGAGATGATTTGATTGAGTACTTGAATTGCTTGACTAAGGTATTGAACTCCCAACATTAGTAAAGGGGCTCCTTCAACACATCCTTCAAACACAGAAGTGCTAAAGTTGTGTGTAAATAGGTGTAGGAGTGACTCCAAAGTCCGTTCGAGTCTTCTGCCTTTAAAAGCTTCTACTATATTAAAAAGTAAGTATATTTATAAAAAATGCTTCAAGCATTCTAGAAATGATTGTGAAACCTGAATTACTGTCAAACAATAATTCCCACATAACCGGCAATTGAAATTAGACAATTAGGGCGCAATTTGCACAATCTGCACGCGATCGTTTCTTCCATGAATATTAAAACTTGTATGAACATGCAGTGAAATTTAAATTACTGCGATTTGAAACGTAGCCAGTGGTAGTTGCGTGCTCCTTCACCGGACAGCGTCGCCTCGCTTTTAGGTTAATGGGATGTGACAGACTTAACGAGTTTTAGAAAATGCTAAGAGCAAAAGATGGGGTTACCGTGATTAAAGCTGGGTCAACACACTCGCACTGGCTAGCGGGTTACACTGAACACGAGTTTAAATTATGTAAACACACCTGTTTCAATATTAATGAAATAGCTGCATTCATTTCGAAACTTACAAAATTATAGTTTGTCAGTACAATATTACCTTTAATAATAGGATTAAATTATAGGTATTCCGTCCGCGTCGTTCCGGGACTAGAATATGGCTACAGTATCCCCTGTTGGTCGCGTGAGAGGGTTTTGGGGCTTGCGGGCGGTATAAGTAGGATGTCGGATTATCCGGCCAGACCCCGGGATGGATGGCGGTATATGTGGTCGCATGTCGCCGTGAACACCAGATAGCGTGGAGGACTTTTACGCTCACCTGGACGAAGTAAGATGTGACTATGTGCTCAGAGGCGTTGCTTTGGAGCTCCCAGAGTTCTCTTCGTAGCACCGAAGACGGCCTTGAGGGGGATTTAGTAGGTTAGTTTAGTTAGTTTAGTGCTTTTGAAGGTTTCCCCCTCTAAAACCAAGTCTCGAAAAAATATAGTTAATAGGTTAATAACGTTAACAGTGCACCATGTAAGTGAAAAAAATAACCATATTACCTATTTTTAACCGACTTCTAAAAAGGAGGATGGATACATCGAAATGGATGGTTAGAGTGGACCGATTTTGACATTTTTCTTTATTTGAAAGGTGTTGCTTGTCGTAGGGTCCCATTTTAATTCGGTTTAGTTCTGACAAGAGCGTCCATGAGAAAAACGTATAAGTCTGAAATTTGCGTAAAGGATGTGCTCGACAAATGGACAAATAACTCAGCTTC
>DWNE01010589.1:0-10261 GCA_018249875.1 Cecropterus toxeus
CGTCATGAGACAGTTCTCAGACCCTTTTTATAATAACAGCAGGTAAATGAAACAGGTGGGGGATCTTTTGATATTGTTCGATGCACGTGCGTGTTTAGTATGTCGTCTGTTTTTAATGATTTAACAGGTGTCGCCGACAATAGCGCTCTTCCAGTCGTCAGGTGCCTTATAGGTGTCATCCTGCCGGAAATAGGTGGGGTCACCTAACACTATATTATGTAAATTAAAATGTGGAATATGACATTCTAATGATATGTCATATTTTGTAAAGCTGTTTGGGCTATAACGCGGGTCAAAGAAATGGACATACGTACCTTCAACATACGTACATACAAACATACGCTCGAAAATCAGTGTTCTCCTTATACAGTCGACTTAATGATAATAATGACAGTTGATAAGTATTACAATATAATTGGATAATTGGAATTTAGTAATAATTATCTCGTACAATGTTCTTAATCGATGCTGAGGTAATCTTTACAAGTGTTGCATCAATAAATATATTTCGACCGGTAATTTGGTAAATCGTCCCCGGTTCCAGTTCTTGCATTTCGCTTGAAGCATCTTAATCTTCGAGATTAGCAATTCATCTATGATATACTATATATACTCGTAGATCTCCTGTTTTATATAAAGTTCCGTACAGATGGGCGGCAGTAGCCAGTTTCCATCATATGGACTGCATGTTTATTTTCTACTTCAACCTTATAAAAAATATTAAGCATGCCGTGTAGGAGGCTCAGTTTCTCAAGAAAGATGGCGTCACCCTTCGGAGTGATTTGGCTTCCTTCGGTATGCTTCGAAGACCAATACACGCATTTCGCATGCATGCATTTAGTGAATTTTCCTCCACCGAGCCGTGCCGCTAGTGCGTGCGTGCCCTTATTCCCCGCTGCCGTGACTCTGTAAATAAATACAGTTTTCCGGAACTTCGAAAGGAAACCTATTAACTAAAGTCGAGAGTTGTAACTTAAATGTATATGTCACCTAGGCGGAGTCTTTAGGCAGTTTTGGGTCTAGAAAACGATTGGTTCGAGACCCAACTTAGGTGAAAAATGGTATACCACGTAGTAAATTAATTAATTATCATCAGTTGGTTATTTTTCTCAGTCAACTATCTTTAAAATTTAAACGATGAAACTTAATAATTTTAAGTTTATTAATAGCATTTCAATAAGATATTACTCAAATGTGTGACCACTGAAGTTTAAGTTGGAATGCCTTGTACATATACCCTATGTGTCTTAATCTTACCTCACTGAAATGGATGAGGCGTTGGTGCCACCAGTTTCGACTAACGAACGACTGAAACGACCTATCCTACAATAAATATGATATCATCCATTACTTTACATCCTTGTATTACAGTTACAGATTTTGATTTTGTATCTACTTTATATTATCGTAATGCATTTAGCTATTGTAATTGTTGTCAGTAAGTGAATTGAAAAATTCTTATCAAAAACAATAAAGAAGTTATACAATAAACCTTTTATTATGCTTCGGTCTTTATACTAGTGAAACCATTACTAGATATACTTGTTCTAATATATTGGACACATTATCCTTAATTCCTACCCTTGGTGCTTGTTTAAATAATAGTCACAGATAACTCCGGTACCCTCATTTCTATACTTGAGAGCAGTGTTCGATAAAACAATTTGTCTTCCTTTTCAGGTAAGTGAGTGTCCTGATTCCGTAGATGGTTTAAACGGCCAATTTGTCAGCTCCCTTGTCGGAGAGAAATTGCTACGAAGGTATGTACATTATAAGTTATACGTTACTTAGTAAATTGCTAGTAGATGGATATCGAAGATGCTGTATATTATATCTGACGGTTTTGGCACCATACCTAGCTGTATTAGGGTTACGTACGGGACCCTATTACTAAGACTCCGCTGTCTGTCCGTTTATTTGTCTGTCTCCCGGCCGTATCTCATAAACTGTGATAGCTAGAAAGCTGAAATTTTCACAAATGTATTTCCGTTGCCGCTATAACAACAAATACTACAAATTAAATATATAAATATATATAGATGATGGTACGGAACCCTTCGTGTTCGAGTCCGACTCGCGCTTGGCCGATTTTTTGTTATTGTTTTGCTTCGGTCTCATCTCGCAAAGGGAGGGCTGGCCATATAGTATACCACGTTATAGGAAATTTGCTTTAGCTACGGTAAGTTAGAATATAAGTGATGGAAGCGAAATTACATAGAGAGTCGAAAGGTTCGATTTGACTTTAAAAAATCAAGCCATTTCTAGGCGGGTTGATGTTGCATCACAGGTATGAATAAAATGCATGGGTGAAATAAGCTGTAAAAAACATATCTTTTTTATACGTGCTCTCGGTAGCGAAGAGCGTATGCGAATGGAAATTAAGTGGCTAATGATTTGCGCTCAATCTGCTCACTTTTGTTTAAAAGTGACGGTCTACGCAAGTCCTCATTTCCGCCTTATTAGCAATACAGTATTGGTATCACTGAAAGCAAACTTACCGTCTCATTTAAAGCAAATGTAACTTCTATATGCATTCTTATTTCGTCTTCTCCCATTATTACCGCATCGGCGAACAAATAGGATCTGGTTCAAGAGAGAGATGAGAGAACGTAGCTAATTCCTAAAAGAAGAGTTGCCAACATCTATATTACTTTTGTTTAATAAATGACAATGATAAATTTTATCCCGCAACTTCGTAAAATCTAATAAAGTCCAGCAATGGTTGCCACTGAAAAATAAACGATCTCGAACGTCTGAAACGTCATAGTACTTATTAAATGTCCGCGAAAAGCTAATCTACCCGCTTCCGGCCCCGAGGCGTTCGCTGATACTTTTATTACAGAATTCTTACAGCATCACGGTAACAATATAAAACTTGGATCCTCGGAACATGGGTCAAAATCCCCTGTTACTACCGTTTAGCGTTTTATAAGGATCGAATTTAAAAATACATTAATGCTAAACGTTCACCGTGACGGAAATCGTTTTTTTTAACTTGATGTTACTAGGTTTTGCGCGTGACTTCGGCTGATTAAAATTTTAAAAATTTCGGGTCGGGTTATGATTTTTTTCTGATTAATTACAACGTTATTTATAAGTTTGACTTGGCAGTTTGACTTGGAGTTTGCAGTCAATGTATGTATATTCCAGCTCAATGTAGAAGTTTCAGATAGAAGGAGTTCTATGTAGAACCGATCACAGTTGCGTTGCTACTCCTGAGGACTATGATCGTAGTAATATTAAGTCAGCTGGCAATGCTGGCCTCCACAGCCTTCGCTTCCAAAATTGTAATGGCTTTGGCACTACCCCAGTCAGATCATTTTAGTAATTTTATCTTGCAAGCAATATAACAAATGTACGAGGTACTGTATGTACACGTGAGTCCAATAATTTTATATACTTTTATACTAATAATTTATTCCTCTTCTCTTTAGAAAGAAATCAATGTTAAAATTTGCGTTCTTTGGGTTTGGTTTCCTTGTAACTAAATCTGTTTCCTAAGGTCCTAATACTTAGTAAACGGTACATAAATATAACCATCATAGAAGTCAAGAGAAACTATAACTATAGGTCCAGAAATATTCTTAATTTTCATATTTACTCACTTATAATATTTAATATTTAAGCATCTTCATTTAAGTCTTCTACTTCTTGATAGAAGTAGAAGACTTAAATGAAGATGCTAATCTCACTTCGGTGAACCGAAGTGAGATTAACATACGTTTTTAAAGGCTAGGATAGATTGGGTTTAATATAAAAAATAAATAGACAAACAGAGCACTTAGCACTTTTAGAAAGCCAATTCTGTGCAAAGCATAGTAAATTAATTCTACAGTCTAAACTCTAACATAATGTCTGTATCGTACAATTTTTATTATCACTGAAAAATTGGAGCGTAAATAGTGGACATCACATTGTAGCCAAACTGTTACACAATAGACATTGAACCGTGGGTAATACTGTTATGATCGCAAGCACCTTGGAACGTGCCTTCACCTACAACTCCCGCGCGCAGCTCGAATCCCAGGAAATTATAGGGATCGGTCCAAGAGCAAACTATATCAGTGTTAGGAGTTTATTCTACTTGGAGAAAGATTCATTGAATTTTGGTAAGAATTTTCGAAAGGTGCTTTTATTTGATTGTATCATAAACCTTCTAATATGTTATTTTCGGTATGTCTGTCTGTCGTATGTATCATATTGACTTTAGTTGCTAATGAGAATGCACGATTCCGCCTGTTGTTAAGTGGCTACTGCCGCCCATGAACATCTACATAAGCAATTTCATATAAAACAGGGGTCCCATTTGAAGTCGATCACAGATGCATTGCTACTCCCGAGAACTAAGTTGGTCGCCTCATGTATAAATAAGCCGGCAACCATACTCTTCCACCGAGACGCAAAATTGTTTTACGCTAGAAATAAGTGTGGCGGTCGTACATCTCCGGTCGAACTACACCAGTTCTACCAACTCGTGAACTGCTTTATGGTAGATGTTTTAATATGCATTTTTTTATTGGCTAAATCCTTATGAAGTAAGGATTTAAATGTATATACATAGTTTAATAATACTATAATTAATAATACATAGTTTAGTAATATTTTCGATTTAAAAGAAGAAACAAATCAAATAATAACATAACAATAAATAAAATAAATCTGTCAATTGTAACATTCGTCTTTACTGACCTGCTAGCTTTAAAATGAAAATAGGTCAGCATTGTAGTCACACTGATCTTTGTAATATCGAAGTAAGCAAAAGAAAATAATAAAAGCTTTCCAATATAAATAAATTCTTATTCGCCTGTACTGGGTTCGATGTTAAAAAATAACAAAAACAAGTAGCAGAATGAAATTTCGCATTGCCTATTACCATTCGGAAGCCATTTTATCATACTATATCTAGTTGGAAGGAAAGTTGTAAATATGTTAATACATATCGTATATCACAAGGATGACAGTCCGTTAAAAAGCACCTCCATTCTCTGGCTCTCTCGGTGGCGACTTATCTTCCGGGCGGACACTTTGACGCTAGGGTCGCAATCAAAAATGAGGATTCCGGACAAAGCGATAGGACAAAACCGAATTAGGGGTTTTCAAACTCTTTTTAAGTTAGTCTATGAAGTATGTATCCCATAAACAATGTCAAGTGACAGTTCATATCGTACATATAATTTTATTTATCTTATAGCCATTTAAGAAAAGCATACAAAGGCCAATGTGCCTTTAATTCCTAATAGAGAAAGCTGTAGCATGATATTTTAGATCAGAAAAAATATTTGCAATGTTTATCGTTATTTAAATTAGTCTTTAGGAATCTAAATCTTCAAACAAACGCTTTAACCGTTAACCACATTCGCCTATTTTTGTCTATATACGCTTTCGAAGTGAACACGACTAAACACACCAAAGCAGCACCGCTGCCAATTCGTTCCGGCTGCGCCGTGTTTATTTGTTGCCGTAAACGGGCAATTTATTTGATTCACCTTTGTACGGGATATAGGTTTATACTTTAAAACCTTTATGCCGAATGTTAAACTTTGGAACTAATAGTAAAATGTACGTAATGCACTAATTATTGTAGAAAGCCCTAAGTGACCTTTACGCTAATATACGTACGACCCA
Organism: Cecropterus toxeus; assembly: GCA_018249875.1. NCBI lineage: Eukaryota > Metazoa > Arthropoda > Insecta > Lepidoptera > Hesperiidae > Cecropterus > Cecropterus toxeus. Next base: position 5,626 of record DWNE01010589.1, read on the forward strand.
TCGACTTATTCTTTGATCAATTATTTTAAAGTATTTTTTTATGATTTCGAAGACCCCGAAGGTACAAGGCGAACGGGAAAATCCGGCAAAGTCCGTACAGCTAGCATCCCTATCTAAGAAGCTCAAGGCGATTTTAAATACATTTGGATTTATACGTTATCTTTCCTTTTGAGTACGGTAATGTTAACTTTGAAATTTTCGATAACATATGATGTTCAAATTACATTTATAATGTTAAATACAGTAATAAACAAAATAACTGCTATGATAGAAGAAGCAGTTACATAAACTATATATGTTATTACAAAAACGAAAAAAAAACGCGTCAGCTTAAGCAGAAAACAGAAAAATAAGCGCTACACATAAAATATATTTAGATAGAAGTTGTAAAATGCTGCAAGCGAGGACAAACGTAGTGATAGAAGATTTCTCATTATTTTTATGGCATTGAAATTATAATAGTTAAAGTTGTGTAATGTATTTTACTTTAACTTTGTTATTTGCAACTAAAATAGACATTTAAAGCTACTATCATCTATGGTTTCGGTTGCAATTAACGCCGAAAGCCGTCACCTTCCGTCGCCTCTCTCATTAAAATCTCTTCATTACTATACAGTCTCACTACACAGCCCTTACTCTCATTTAGCAGAGTTCATTTTACGTTGAAACATTTCGTAAATAAGTATAATGCAGTAGACCGAAGCCCCTTAAGTAATTACTCGTCTGTGGGATAAGCGCATGAACTATGATCCTCTGGTGCTAAAAGCGTACAGCCTTAATGTGACAGCACTAATGTGGCGTCTCGGTCGGGGGTCCTCGAAAATAGTGTTCTCTTTTGTGTTTGTTTTTCTTTGTAATGGACACAGTTTTAAAGTTTTTTTTTTAATTCATGCGACTATTACGCGCGGTACCACCGTAAATGTTTGTTTAGGTTTTTTTAAAGCGGTCACAATCTTACTAATAGTATAAAGGCGTAAGTTTGTGAGGATAAATGTTAGTTTGTTAGTCTTTCACGCAAAATCTTCTAGTCGGATTTTGCTGAAATTTGGCACACAGATAGTTTGTGACCTGGACTATCAGAAAGTCTTTACCCTGTTAAACGTGATGAAAGCGGGCGGTACCGCAGAAATATATAGTTTTATATAAATTATTCTGGGTATCGAAGCGAACAGGGGACTTCTTACCCTCACTGGCCTTTCTTGTACAACGACTGCGTCAGCGGTATAGGGGGGGAGGGATAAGGATTATTCGGGTCTCAAGGGTTCTCTCTTTGCCCGGGCCAACTTCTGGGTAAGCGAGGATAGTGTACGGAACCGTCCGTGAGCCTTACCGATGTGGTACCCAATGCACAATTGTATGGTAAACATTGTATGGCGTTGGTCAAGATTCATTTTATTTATAAAATTGTTTTGTTACAACTTTTTGGTAAAAGCTGTATGTTTCAATCGGCCTACTGCGAATTTTTTGGCCTTTGCATGACCTACCTGTAACTACATAAAATAGTAAATTGTATCGCGATAGTGATGCATGTATGAACGCTCAATAATTCTGTGAAAATGTTGAAAGCCTGCGAAAAGCTTCGTAGTGAAGTTTTCACGGAATCGGGTTTTGATGTGCGCCGTGCAGTGTAATGCGCCTTTTGTAAAGGTTTATACTGGCGTTTTTGTGTTAAATTGACTGTATAAAATACCTTGTGATTGATGTTAAATACGAAATGTGTTTTATTTGTTATTATAGATCGTATGTAAGATTTTTTATATATTTACTATAGTACATGTTGGTCATGATTGTTACGAAACAGTTTTATACAAACTTTTTTATTTACTGATTCCTGATACAAATTTCGTGTGCATTATCGGTACACCGACACAGAAGATACTTTTCTCATTTTGTATTTTGTATATCCTTATTCTTATTAGGTACTAGATTTTTTGCCAAGGCTGCATAAAGTTATTTTGAATGCATTTAATGTGCCATAAAAAACAGGATGATACATAAAAATATTTGTCACACAACTAATCATTACTCGCTAAAGAAAAGAAAGCATAGTTCATAATACAGATGTCTGCATGCCCAGGAATCGAATCTGAAATCTTCTGTATGTCAAACCTAATTCGGTTCCCTCCCCGAAACGCATTTTTTCTAAGGATGGATGTGTTTTTGGAATCTATGTAGAATTAATAATTCCATATAGATTAAGAATAACACACCAATAAAATAAACGTCAGGTATCAGAGTCGGTGGTATTATTAAACGAAAACCGATGCCTTTTATATCCAATAAAACTTGGAGTGGGGTCCGCTTAAACCTTAAATTACTTCGTTAAACCAGCACCAAAGTTCCCCAACTATGACGACGAAAAACGACTATTACGAGTAAAACTGGGAAGGTAATTAACATAAGTACTGTCCTCTGAGAAATTTTCTATAACTGACAACTGCCCTGTGGAAAAAAGTAATTTGCAATTGAATTACTTGTGCGATCCGAGATGATCGTGTGCCTTTATACTTAGTGGATAACTTAAAATACGAGAATTTTAAAAGAAAGCCTCTAAGTAAAATATTTGATGATATTTTAATGTTAAAACATATTATAGTATAATTCAACGACCCGCGTGGCGGAGCAGTCACCATACCGGTCTGACACGCAGTGGGTCCCGGGTTCGATCCCCGGCCAGACAGAAATGTTAATGATGAGTCTAGATTTCTGTGCTGGGTGTTTATGTATTCGTCTTTGTGTGTCCATGGCACCCACGACCCAGGAGAAAATTCTACTGTGGGGCTAAGAGTGTAGAAAGTATTTTTTAATTCGTCATAGGTAAGGTATATCAAGTAGTCGGTTCTGGTTGCTGCTATGTATTGTAACCAACATTAAACCTTATCTGAACACAATCCACTGATTTTTCCTAAATAATGTGCGTATTATAATTTGAATATTGCTGTTTAAAGGTGAAGTAAAACATTGTGAGAACATTTACACACCCGACAGTTACAAGAAACGTTCACAACTTTAACTCGACACTCGTTGCAAAAAACGTTCACAACTTGACCATAGCGGTGGACTATGGTCTAAAGTCTCATTCGGAAAGGAGGCCCGTATCCAATAGTAGCACAATAATGGGTTATCGAATAAACGAACAAACAATTCATATTACTTTATACATTCCGTTTATTTTAACTCCCATTTTAAGGCAGTAAACTACAATAATGGGATAACAAATATATTATCTGCTCATGAATACAAAACGGATAAGGCTGCGGCCACACCATTATTCCCCGTTACAATAGAGTGGCAATCGAAGCGTGAAAACGTTTGGCTTTTGCGAAACGTTTGTGAGAATCCAATTTGATTTTAAGTGGTGGTCAAAATGGGCAATATAGCTAGCGTCAAACAAAATAGACGATATGAAGAGGGCGCTTTTGTTTTTGGGCGGTTTTGATATTATTGTGATATGATTAAACTTGTGTATTTCGTTATAATCAACGTAACGAGGTATACTTCGATTAAAATAGGCATAACATTGTGGTATGTTTGTATTATTACAATATAGTTGAGGTAGGTAGATGTCTAAGGTACTCCAGCGTCATCCCGCACAGATGAGCTCGATTGTGGGCAGATGCCCACGGAACCACTGACGAATACTACAAGCGTACCTGCAGTCTCAACAAAGGACGGTCAGGAGAACCGCCGTGGGGTGTTAGCCGGTAGGAGTCCGGCATGCCCTTTCAGCTGCCACCGCACCTGAGAGGCACCCATGATAGGTTTCCCCACGAAGAAAACGTGAATGTCTGAGGTACATTTTTTGACATTTAATATAGTAGATATTAATTGTCAAAAAATATTTAGGTTAAAGTATTTTTTTGCATTTACGCTATAAACGGCAAGTGCTAAAGTAAAATAAATTAAATAAACATAATATAAATCACGCAGTTATGTACTAACCATTGTTCTTACATGTATTGTTTTTTTACGTGTATGATTATTCATGTACCAAGGAAGATAGTCAAAGAAAAAAAAGCTTATCATTAATCAACCAGTGTCATGATATCAGTGTTATGACACCTATGACTTTGACACTTATAACTTCGTCGCTTTTATACGATGAAGCTAGTTTCCCATCATTTAAAAGCATCAAAACCTTAAAGTCCCGATAATTCCCGTTCGCCCGACGTATATCACATATCAGGCCCCCGGTGGCGCAGAGTAAACTATTCGAGCACATGAATACAGAACGGATAAGTCTGTGGGCACGACGTTATTCCAAGTTACAATGGCGCGGTAATCGGAGCGTGAAAACGTTTTCGAACGCCGATTCAAAAGCCTCGCCGCCTTGCTCGGCACGTTTGTGGCTTGTTCCATTTGAGTCCTGATGGGAACGTTTTATGAGAATTCAAAGATTGGAATAGCAGAACTCGTGTGTGTTTTTAATATTGTGTGTGGAAAATGTCAGTGTGAATATTCACTGTTTTGATTGTAATAATATGTCGCTGATATGTGTACTAATTGTTTTTAGGGTTCCGTACCCAAAGGGTAAAACGGGACCCTGTAACTAAGACTGCGCTGTCTGTCCGTCTGTCTGTCTGTCTCCAGGCTGTATCTCATAAACCATGATAGCTAGAAAGCTGAAATTTTCACA
>DWNE01010590.1:0-10260 GCA_018249875.1 Cecropterus toxeus
GCCTGTCTGGCCGGGAATCGAACCCGGGACCCACTGCGCGTTAGATGGGTATGGTAACCGCTCGGCCACGCGGGTCGACGTTAACTTTTTTGTACGGTCTACAAGTGGTTTATTTAAAATTAGTTTTGACGCATAAGACTGTATAATAAAAACTGAAAATTGTAAATGTATACATAGCCTGTTAACATTATATATGTTATAGTGTATACAGCAAATGTACATTAAAACTCAACTCTGTCTTGTAATTACGTCGGTTTATTGAATCGTCTATTTTTTTCAACTTTATACTAAGGCTAAGAATACAACAGATGATCACACGTAATTCAAAGAACAACTTAATTATAATCATAATAATTGCGTTTTATTTGTAATTTTAAATTAATTAAATCACGCTATACTACATTTATATTGGAAAGGATGTTTCCTTATTTTCCTTATTCCAAAACCGTCCCAAAATATAACTGAGTCGTCTAACGGACAGCAGCGTAGCGCTTCTCGTGTAACATGTAATTCCCTCTGTCGGGTCTTGAGTGTCGGAAGGTATGATTTTCCGTAAGAAAGCATTCGATCAGCGTTGTGACGGAAGCCTTTTATGACATGATGAATTTTGTGAGATTATGTCGTCGGGACGCCGCGCGTTATCACAGGGCAGCACTTGGCGCGCGGGGGCGGGCGCGCTGCCGGCCTGGCTCCCGACCGACGTCAGTTCCGATCCGAGCGACGCACTGATCGACCGCCTCGCGTTGCTCGCGACTCCTTTACGCGAACCTACCCTTGCATGTGCGCCATCTGACTTCTCCTAACGCGCATCCTAACCCTGCGCTCGATAACGACTCGTCTGCGAGTAAATTTTTGGCCCTTCGTATAAAAAGTTTATCGACCCTACCGCTGCCGGCATAACAACCCTTATTCTCTTCATTCAGCCGGTCGCTCCCTCTAATTATTGACTCCCCTAAAGTTTGAAAAAAATTGGAGTCCCGATCGTACTGTTTTATTGCTTTAATATTTTTATTACCGCTCTTAAATTTCGAGTTAATTACAAGTTTGAAGTTATTCCTATCTCGTACAATTAATATTTCTTTGGGTTAAACATTTCTTTGAACGCTTAAAACTTTCGAGATCCTGTAACTTTGACCATAAGGAACAATTAATTTAGTATCGATCCATGCGCCGGAAAACTCGCAGATCTGTCGCGGACGAAAACCCAAGTTGGTAAACGCTTTACGTCACCGTTATCTGTATTTAGGTCAATTAAGAGGCGGTGAACCATGACACTGCGTTGACATTGGCGCCTAGTTATCCCAGTGCGTGTGGTGAATGTGAACTGGTGTTTGGAACTGCGAGCGTGGTGAGGTCGGGGTGTGCATGGTTGCGTGAGGTGCACACCCGCAGCGGATGTGCACGCCGCTGCCGCCCTGGTGGTTCGTGGCGGCTGGAATGCAAGCTGCTCTTGACCTAGCTAGGTAAACAACATATACAATTTATTATGTCATCGCTCACACATCAACAAAAAATTCCTTATAAGACAAATGACAAGTGTGCGGCACCGCTAAGAACTTTATGCATGCAGGAACTTCATTTGTAAACCTATTAAAAGAACTTAAATAGTCCAGTGTTGATTACTTCCTCATGCTCATAACATCGCAAGTAGCGCATATCTGTCAACGATGTAATCGAAATGTTGACGCTTGATATTCGCTTCATAATTGATAAAGAAGTAAGCGATGGTTACATCAATCGTATCTAAGGCCGTTGCCCCAAATATGTACCAACTTCTTGATACTAGCGTGCCCTTTATAGTCCCGACGTTTGACAGTGATAAAATACATTATAATTAAGTACGCATGCAACAAACAATCTAGTTTAATATTATGATTTTTTACATAATCCAATACAGCTGTACAGTAGAATAAGAATAAATCTATTTTTCCTGCTTGATCTAGTATGACGCCAGTTTTTGTGTAGCGTACATTTTCCTCAAAACATAAATAAATACATCTGAAGAATCGAACAGGAGCCAATCGGAGATTACAATGCTTCTACTAACACAAGATCTTGATCCATTGTAACGCGTTTTCTAACACGCTTTTTTCTTGACTCAAATAGTAAGTATTTGTAAAATGTAAGTCGTTTTTCTAAACTACGACTATTGGAGTGGAGGTTATATTATTGTTGTTATATTATTAAACTTCCGTATTGTATATCATTATGCTCTATGCCTTTTATATCCTATACTAAACGCGCTTCCTTTTGAAATATCGCATAATTTTGCGATATGATTATCATTACTAAATAATGGCATATTATGTTTATGACCACTTTAATGTTCACGAATATTTGTTCAAGTCCATTAGTAAAACACGTTTATCGCTCCATTAATAGTTGACGTCATTTAATAACAATCAATGTCTAATTCTACTGATGCATGCTTGGTTTTATTTGATTTAGATCATTTTTTTTCTAACATTTAAGATCTGTTTTTTGTAACATTAAATAGCTATAACCTTTTAAAGGTGCAGTATTCTAATTCTAATTCTAGTATCAATAAATCTTCAGTTTAGATTTAAATACTAGCTTAAGTATCATGTTACTTTAATTAAATCGGGTTTAAAATGATATGTTTATATGCATCAATTTGACCATATAGCTCAGAGGTTATTATGTCAGACACTAATACAAAAAAATCCCGGAGTGAATTGCCTGACAACCAGATATTTAATATTTAATTAAGATTTCGTATAGGTACTGCAAGTCTCACATTTTTTTAAGTTTGTAACTTGCATTTGTATAACTAACAAACCAGTTTTTTTATATGTATAACTTTTGGAATCATTAACCACTTACCTTGCACCAAACTTGATTTGGCTCAGTACGTTTCGTTGATGATTACTAAACTGTTCGATATGATGTCCTCGTCACCCATCTGTCATCACATAACCCGCCAAATAAAAAAGTTCCATCCATCAGTCAATCAGATACACGTGTGGCAATCTTCATCGGGCCGTTTTACGTCATATTTCCTACTACGACCGAACAAATAAACCATGAAAGAAGCTTCACACCAAGGCCTTTCTAGTCGTCATAAACGAGAGGTCTGCGAAAACAGCAAACTTTTTAGGTAATACTTAGATATCTTACAAATAATGATGTACCGGATATCCGAGGCATAAAAATATCTGTATCCGTTTCTTTTTAGGCAGATCTCAAACGGATCTTTAATACTTATTATTATTTTTTATATTATTTATAAATTCATTAAATATACAATATTCTAAACTTACATGGGCGATTGGATAGTAATAAAATAGTATTAAATTGCATATTGTTTATTAATATCACATATTTAGCTCATCTATATTGCAAAAATCAAATATCTTGACATTATATGTTAGTATAATTATAATGATAGTGTACTTTGCAACAATAGAAATAAAATCGTAAACAATGATTATTTTGAGGATTATATTTGAAGCTACCTACTAAGGAAATTTGCAAAATATGTCAATAAAGCAACAGTCGCTTTAAAGACTAGCGCATCAAGTAAGTAAATTTGTAAGTTAAGATCCGCATCTAGACACCAATGATCCGTATTCGCGGATCTATTTAATGATGAGGCACATCTCTAGTTACAAATATCCAAGACGAAGGTAACCATCAGTCGTCAGCCTTCACATAAAACAAACACCCACGACAAAGTGATCCTTGTAAGGGGTCGTGACAGCAAAGCGTCCGATTAATTTATTTAATAGAGTAATTACACTGTGAGCTAGCCAAGTAATATACAATTACAACAGTAATTAAAAGGAACTATCCGCGATCGATTCGTATGACCATTTTTTTATGAATTTATTTACTATACACGTGTTTACTTACTTAATGGAATTGACATTTGCAGTACATATCGACTCAGGAAAGCGATTTTGCCGTATCTCAAAAACAGACGAATTTTTTGTTATATACGTAAAATCAATTACATTCATTTTAAAATAGTTCCATGAATTAAATATAATAGTGCATAAGTTGAATTTCAGTATTTACAAAATAAGATACCAATAAGCCATCTAATTTAAGGTTTTTTTTTTCAAATGTGCATTTTTTGAGATACGACGAAAATTGCTTTCTGGCGTCGATATGCTTGTTGACATAATTAATAAACTATTGCAAATTATAATGCAAATGGAAATTTACTATGTTCACGAATTATGACGTTTGATATTCACCAGATTTATGGTCTAGTAATACCGATTTCGTTGATAATGAGTTATATTAATAGCATAATAATAAGTAAACACATTAATGATATACGTTACGTCATTATTAGTTTAATTGGTCAACACAAGGTTACCCTATAAAATGCCAACTGCAATTTACGTAATCCTAATGAAACAACTTTTACAAGTACATGCATTGCCTTTTCGTTTGTTTACATTAACTGCTTGCAGTACAAGCAGGTTTGACCAAGATTTTAATCGCGAGGTCTCTTTTTCGTTTATTTCATAATATAAGCACAGTAAGAACGGAGGGAAAGGGAGGAACTCCAAATATTTTTTAGCGAAGTAAAGATTTCGTGCTAGAAAAGGACAAACATAAATGTTATATCCCTTTTATAATCGCACCCTTTAAGAAACTTCCCAAAATGCAAACACAATCTTGATATTTCCACAAATTGTATATTTCGCATTAGGTCCCTTTTATTCTCAAAGTGCGATACCTACAACATGTAAAAAGAACTTCTTTGGAAGCTTTAAGACGCAGTCTTAAAAAGACTCAAGAATACTTAAAGCGGGCGACGGATTAGCGTTTCGTTTGATGCTGCAAATGTCCGCATAAAACGACCGTTAGCTGTCAGATCTTCCTGTTCGGTAGTTTCTTTTAAATATATAAAACTAGCGTTGTCGCGCGGTTTCATCCGCTATTACCAAAAATGCCAAAAAAAACAAACAAAGCGAAATGTTATATAGGTTTTAGCGTACCTCAATAAATGGACTATTCAAAACAAAAAAGTTTTCTATTCGAGACAGTAGTTCTTGACATTAGCGCGACCAACAAAACGAACAAACTATAATATAAAATAACAGTCATAATATTAAAAAAATAAAAATGAAATATAAAGTATATAGATAATTGCATAAGTGCGGTAAAATAAATTGGTCAGTTTACTCTGCCAACTATTTTTGGTAGTGTTATGTTAGCTCACGGCTATTCAAATAGCCGTTCACGAATACACAAAACTACGTGGGAAGCAAACTGAACTCGGATCGGTTTAGGTCCTATTTAGTTTCTAGTGTTTGAACGGCAAAATGTTTTGAGTTTAGCGTTTATGTCGTCTAGACGCATTTAAGGTTACACGTGTGTGCAATCAGTGGCGTCTTTGTTCTTAAATATCATATGTCACGTATGTGCTAAATGGATTGTATGTACCACGAGCTAATCCCACGCATGTCATACGAAATGAAGTTTTGAAGTTTAATCTAAAGACAAAACTGTTTGATACAGTTTGGCACTTATTATTATTGTCGCATGAAATGAATTTACGATGTAGGAAGTATGTAAAACTAGAGACTTACAGTTGATACTGAAAAGTCCTATATCACCAAAAATGACAATTCCTGAATGTAGTGGAATGTTATCGCATAAATATAATGGATATTGTTCATGTTCGGAAGCAATACTTAACATGTTATGTAATTGTAGTTAACAATAACACCTTTGCACTAATACGTAAGGAATCCTACGTGCGTTAAGTCGAACAAAAGCAATTGACCTCGAGTTATGAACAAAATGAAATTCCTTCGATCCGACGGAAAGATAAAATAACACTGCAATTAAAGTATACTTCCATATGTGTAGCTATAAAGCGGACTTGGAGTTTTCCCTTTATAACGGATAATAACGCTATGAACGATATCGGAAGTTTTACTGCGTCGCTCCGAAAGTAATGCATACTGTATTTATAACTCAGTACGGTGAATTGGATATGTGGTTATATTTATTACAGAAATATGGAGAATATACGTTGCTTATGAAAAACCTAAGACGATAATGTCGTTTGATAGGGGTGTATTGAGGAGAGAGCTACGGCTAAATGCATCGATGCATACATTCGGGACAAAGTTGGAATAACTTGTTCTGCCTAAATACGGACGCACGAACTCTGCTACAAAAGTTATCGACTTTAAATTACAAGGCAATTTTCAGAACTTCGACCAAGTTATGATGATGATACGCTTTCAGTCTTCTAACAGGTAATTATGGATAAGTAATAAAAAGATATTCAATATAAACATTATATTGATGCGAATCCCAAAAGTATGATGAAGTGTCGTAAATTACGTACGTGCAAGTAGCCTATCTCATTTCCAATATAATCGTCTATTTTGGCGCAAAACTATTTTCAAAATTAATGAAAAATGAGAAACAACTGTCATTATTTCGTTGTGTATTAACGTTGTGATATTTTATAAAGCACGGCAATGTATACAAGCGCCAGCTTGCGCAGCTGCATCAATGCTATAATTTTTAAGTTAAGCTGCGAACAGACGTAGACGAATGGAGGGACGGATCTGGACCGCTCTCCGAAAAACTGGCTATTTGCAAAAGCTTAATCCGTTTTTCCAGCCGTCTCAGTTGCATCAAAAAGTAATTTAGATATTTTTCAACACTAGTGCATGTTTGTTACAGTTATAAACATATTTTCCTATTAGTTCAATTTGTAACGTCCTTTGGAAATCGGAGTTTCCTCGTTTCTTTTGCGATCCCGATTGCGAACCATGGCCTAGTTTTTTCTCGATTCCTTTTATTAGAATTCCTTTAGTTTCTTATCTCGACATTGTAATGCATTTATCGTACCGAAACTCATTTTAAGCAGATTTGCATTTAATTTACCTGACGTGATTGTACGATCTAGAATCTAGAATAGTAGTTTTCCTCAAGCTAGCTAGTCTTACAGTGTTATTGATATTGTAACGCTATTTCTATAAATTTTCTATTTCACTCACGTAAACGTAAGCCGTTTACGCGAAATTTTCTAAAAATATTCTATCGGCTATACATGAAATCATAACAGCCGTTTTGTGCGCTGAATACTAATCTCCGTATAGTTTTACTACTTTAACTCCGATCGGCCGCTTCGCAGCTGTCGTATTAAAATGGGTCCTAATGAACTTGGGACAGTCGGATACTGGCTGGTAGCCGTGTAATGTTTACCGGGCGTTTATATTCAACGTGGCGTACCACCCGCGTCGTTCGCCGCTCACGATCGCAATAATCTTACCTAAAACGTCGGTGGCGGTCATGTTATGAATTTTATGCGCGATCGAGACTAGGTTCGTTGTCAATTTTTAAAGCTGAAATATATTTATCGATACAGTGAAATGTCTTTATCATTTCCTATTTTCTACAACAATTTTCGAAACTATATGAGCTTTAAATGACACTAAATAGGTATCATGTATGCCTTTATATCTTCGGGCTAACTGAAGCAAAAAAGATTGCGTTAAAAGCTGAAAAGATTCTGTTAAAACTATGACAATAATACATATTATTATCTTTCATAAAACCTCTCTTACAAAGGTTTTATGAAAGATAATAATATGTTTCGTTAAAATATATTTGATCGAGTCTTATATTTCCATATTTAGGGAAACTGTGTATAGACTGAAATTTCTATACATGGATGACCAGTAGCGCAGCCGCGCGAGGAAGCTTACGTTAAACGTTAGTAGCGGTTATACGAAGTTGATGACTTTTAAAAGGGGGCGTTAATCTACATAACAAAAATATCCAACCGCGGGCGAGTATGGTGGGTCGTTACACTAATCTTCCTGTTTGTTACTATAAATACTATAAAGATGTTCTTGGAGTTTAAACTTTTGGCCTAAATAAATATCAATAACCTCATTAAAGTTTACGAAATCACTGCTATGTTATTTTTTACCCGACTACGTCAGAAAGAGTGTGAATATTTTTAAGTGTATGTATATATATAATTTTTTTTTGGACAAGCTCTTCAGCTCAAACTGCTCGACTGATTTTAAGGCGAGGACAAACAAAAAACTTACTTACCAAAACTATGTTTAACATCGCATGCATATATCTTAATATTTTATATTATTGCAGTAGATGCTTATTTCCCCCTATTTAAATTAAATTATCTTTAAATAGTCGGGTTTACAATTCATTTAATTTTTGAAAAAAAATATAATTGTATTTATTGGAACTGTCTCTAAAAAAAAGACTTATTATTTTACAAATAAATACTTAATTTCATGCGTTTAAAGAATTATAGTTTTACTACTGAACAATTTCATTTTTACGTATAAAAGTAAAACAGCAAATTCTGGCTAACAGTTGTAGCACCAGCTTATTTCCCGGAAGAGTTTCCTACAATGACAATCAATCCCGATTCCCGTCGGAGTTGTCTTGCGGCGACCGGCCTCGCAAATGGAACGAAGATATGGCACTTTCTCACAGCACAAGTGCCCCTTTGGAAGAATTCGCTTCAAAATTTTAAATGTTATTACTTTACATTATTACTTCGGGATTTTTCTCGTTAAGTTTCGAAAATATGTAGCATCGTGCGCTATTGACCAAAAACAAGATTGTGCGCCACCAAATTTTCGTTTCAATAGGGATGTTTTGTTTTTGTTTAGTTTAGAACAATTTCACGTCATTAATTCTAGTAATTTGGCTCGTTTCATGTAGAAAATCGAGAGTATTGTGTCTATTGACGAAAAACAAGGCTACGCTGTTATATTTTATTTTCATATACCTGAATAAATTAGACTTGCTACTCAGAACATAACGTTACCAAGTAGAACAGAGCTCGACCGTGGAGGTGCCACCAATACACGAATTTCTAGCGTGTAGCAATTCTTGCGTTTTGGTGAAAGAGTGTTGTTGCAGTCTCGTATATAAGGCGACAATCTTAGTACTCGAGAGTAGCGACAGATCTGCAAAAAATCCGATTTTTAGTAGCTCAGAATAGAATTTAACCTTTCCCAACTCGTACGTCGTACGTCGGTATTGTTTCACTAACAAGTTCGTGTTTTGTGAAAGGGTATTTCGTATTTGTACATAATAGCGGGGGCTTATCGATTCTTTATTGTATAATTCAACGTTGTAACTAGAGGGTAACACGCAACCGCTGTTCCGAACCGCCGCCGGTTGTGGTAGATCTCTGACCGCGCCACACGTTGCAGTTTTACCCAAATTTAGGTGGATATTAATATGTGTGTTATTTACAAGAGAAATATATAACTTGCTTTTAGCTCAATTTTGATGATTGAAGAGACGCATTGTACGTGTGTTGGAATGTGGGTGATGTGTATGTATTGAAATGTAAAATATCTCTATTGCTTACTTTTACTTTATTTACGATGATTGAAGGTTCAATTATCACTGAAAAGTTCAAGAGAAAAATTCATTTTAAATGTCTATATTATATTTTTTAAGACAAATTAATTGTTATATCTATATTATATTTTTTAAAGACAAATTAATTGTTATATATATTCTTTAATTGAGATGTTTTAAGCGTATGCATTCACCTGAATCTAATAACGCATGATGAGGATCTCATCATCATGACTTCAAAGCCGTCGTAGTGCTAAACACGGGTCTATTAGAATCAAAAGGATTTTGTTCAATAATTCACCAAGAACATCTATTATCGGAAACCAATTTTAATCATAATGAATCTGTCAATGGCTTTAAAGAAAACTTCTAAAGCTCGTTTCACGGTTCTATTAGGAGTGCTCTAAAGGACCGACGTCCGCTCGTACCCGTTTCCTGGAACCGGCAACATTTTATCTCTTGGAGTTCAGTGTACCGACACTAGCATAAACATGTGGTAAGTGTCAAAGGACCACTTAGCCCGCCGCCTCTATCTGAATATCTAAGGTTGAACACTTAACCACATTGGCTGAGATATATACAGCGCAAGATTTACGTATTTCTGAAGAAACTCCTTTTTTATTTATAACTATCTGTGCACACAGTTTCACCCGCGTTGATTAGAGCACAAAAATAACACTTTTTTCCCGTTTTTGCAACATTTTACGTTACTGCTTTACACTTATTAGTTATAGCGTGATGTTAAAGCCTAAAGCCTTCCTCGATAAATTTACTATTCAACACAAAAATATTTTTTCATATCGAACCAGTAGTTCCTGAGATTAGCGCGGTCAACCAAACTCTACTCCTCTATAATATAAGCATAGAAGTAGGTATAGATAAGTATAGATTCACTAAGGATGGTGT
>DWNE01010591.1:0-10260 GCA_018249875.1 Cecropterus toxeus
AAAGATTTTTTGATATGCCTGAAAGGTTTAAATAGTTTTTAAATAATCAACCCGTAAGAGGTTAAATAAAGAGTTGACAGTATGTTTGAAAGTTTGCTAATTTTAACAAAAATTGGTCCATAAAACACAGAATCAGTCAGAGTAACATGCATTGAAATATTTTAGGGATCCAAGACTAAAGGTAGTATAGAGATTGATTAAAATAGCTACATAGATAAAAATTATCTTTGCCATAACATTCAGTAAATCATCAATGCTAATTTAATTTGTAATGAATAATGGAGAAATAAGAAACAGATTATATGATTAGTAGAAATTAACAAACTTTTTCAGGATTGAGTCAATCGCATATTAATTTTAAAGTTAAAAAAACTTATAAATCAATTGTCACTTCAAACTTATTCTTGTTTTGAATTCATAAAAGGAATGTAATAAATCACTCTCAACACATGTTACATGAATCATGGGATAAAGATATCATAAACATGTGTCCAATTCATAAACATAGAAGTTCTCAGATGGTAGTCTCATAAATAAAAACTTACATAGTTTATTATTTTTTCAGTGTAGCAGTCATTCCAGCCAGTAGCTGTTATTATTATGAGTACTGACTTATAGCAATTACAACTGCTTATTGTGTCTTTTTAAACATGATTTATTTTTATAAACCAAACACTGATATGATTTATGCTTTTACATTTTCCTTGTTTAAAAATTGTACATGTATTTGTAATTTTATGGTTAGTTTTTTACAAGGAATCATCAAAAATTATTTATTAGTATTGTTATCACCGTCGTAAGTGGAAATATAATCGAAAAAGAACAAGTTATTTAAGTTTTCTATCATAAGTACCCGGAAAGTAGCAATGCAACTTTATTAAGGTTATAATGCTTCGATAAATCAAGTAAAGGTTTATTGAACGTAATATTAATGAACTTTTTTGAAAGCATTCATAAAATTTAGGGATGAAAATAATAAAATGTTTGCATGTATTAACATTTTCGTCTGCAATAATGTTGCGAATTTTTCAATTGTGCAAAAAGTACAGTTTAATTATATTTGCGCCATTTATTAAACACTTAAATTGTGAAACGATACCGTATTTTATGAATATTATTGAAGATAAGGCTTATAATTTGCAAAAAGTTATCAGCTGGTGATAACCTACGATCTCGTACAAAATATAATAGCGACGACTTTGAAGATATTTGTTTAATTACCCATATATCCTACACACAACATTATTCCCTACTCGATACCCTTTAGCCCTAGCGTGTAAAACTTTTCAGTCATTCCTTAAATATATAAAGAAACATACAAAATACGTACCCTTATAAGTACACCGAAGTTTCGAAGCTGCTCATAAGTCCAGGCACGAAAAACATTATCACCAAAAAAACACTCAATTCACAGGTTCCACTAGCACATTATCATTAATAGATTTAATAAATCCTCACCCGCGCAAACGAAAATCAGTTTCTTATTGACATAAACACAAACTGAGCGTCCGCCATATGCAGGTACGTTCAGCACATACGTGATCGCAAACTTTTTCTATCCTCTTGTTCAAAACATCAACTCGTGACGAATGCCAAGTCATATGTCAAAAATATGATTTCTGTAAATAATGAAAGATTTGTTTTATTTTCAAGTAAAGATTTAAGTCACATATAGTAATGTATTCCTTTTAAATAATATGATCCATAAATAGCAATTTATTTCAGGATTCAAAATTTATAATTTCTGTTCAAAAACTTGACATCGGATCACAAGACTGTATGTTCCGAACGCGCACTCACTTGCATCTCACTTCATAGAGATGCGACCAACAGACAACTTCACTACGCTTCAATCGCGACGAGCTTTGATTTCGATTTACGGAAGAGTGTAGCATGCTTGAGGGAAAGGGATAGACTGCAATGTATTTTTTAAGTCAACGGCCTCTGTGAAGATACTGCTTGAACTACGCTGTGGCTTTTTCGTAGCGGTCTTACTTTCCGTAGCAATTAATTAAATGCTCTTTATTTATAAACTTTTATTTTTAAATCAGCGTTTCTTTTCTAATGAACTTTTCACTCATTGGACTATCCTTATTTAATGTTTAAGGTAAACACAAATAAACATAAACACGTCAAGATTAAGTACGAGAGATAAAAAAATCTTTATAATCGAAAGAAGTGCCCGAGTTGTTTTTTTGATAAACTTAATTAGGTATATTTTTACGTAATGTATGTTTGCCTTTCTTGTTATAAGTGAAGTTTTTTTTTATTGTATCTAAGCAAACCCCGTGTAAGCAATAATTTTTAATTATTTATTATTTCTTCAGTGATTATTTAGTTATATACATACTACTTAACGAAAGTTACTAATAATAATACCTACTTCGCTCAAGGTGGGGGTCAAAGCAGCTTCGATAATGGGCCGGGATCACGCTAGCCTAGACAGTGAAAGTTGATAAAAAACTGGCCGTATAAAAATATTATCCAGCCTGAAAAATAAATTATAATATAATAACTAGGTCTGCTTCTTAATTCAAACTAGTTGCTTATTTCTGAGCCCCCTAAATTGTTTAAAAAAGACAGATTTACAGTTAAAGTAGCCGAAATATAATATGATTGTATAATTAATTAAACAGCATTTTATTTAATTATTAAGTGATTTTTGAAATTACCCAAAAACTGTTGTGTTATACGGCAAAGTATACATAATGAAATATAGATGTATACACAACAGTATACATCTATTCATTATGTCATTAAAGTAAGTTGCCTAATAAAGTTTATTGATTTACCGTTTTTAGCAATAGTACTTCAAGCTTCAGGCAATAACCGCATCTTCAACGCTATAATAACACGTTCATACAATTTTATTGCGTAGCTTTGCGTAGTAATGGGCGCTTGTCGCGAACACTTCGTTATGTGTGTAATGGTGTCAACGCGTTTATTCGACAATGGCTCTAATTTCACTTATAATCTATACTCTAATTACCCACAATGATTTTATCTGGTCTTAACGACGCTGATGATGAAATTAACGATATCTGTATTTAAGTAAATTGGTATGCCAAAAAAATAGTTTTCCGTAATGTCGGTTTACGGTTACGGATGATAGTTTTACGTGATAACGTTATAAAGAAACATTGACGCAAATTTGTATAATACAAAGAAGTAGGTAATTGAAAATTTTGATTTCGATGAAGTAATATTCATTTACTCTCGTTATTCAAATATTTTTACCGCGCTCTCATTTGCTCGCGCAGGTTTAGGCGGAACGTGACATTTTTTCATGCGTATTCATCGATTTATAAAAACGTTATCACGTCAATAATTGAAGTACCAGTGTGTGATATTTAATTATTTGCCATGTAAAAAATAAACATATATAAACGACACCTAAAAATATTTTAATAATATCTGTCAGTCGTCTTTACCGTCAATTTTAAAAATCGCTTAAGCAGCTTTTACTTTAAGTACTTTAGAGCTTTCTTATATCGTTTTATCATGTTTTATGTTTTGACATTTTCAAAGACGTGATATATCGATATTCTGTCATAAATAAAAATATTAAGGACCTATAGTACCATAACAAATTTTTGCACCTACAAAATCTATTTCGCACTCGGAGCCCGTCTCAATTTTTTTGGATATATAATTTACTACTAGAATTGAATATTACTATAAATATCAAAGTTTACCCGAAATATAACGAGATACTGTGATATTGATAAAGCGATAAGCGAGAAGCACGAAGATGTCGTCTGAATAGTTCGGAAGATTAGATAAGAGTTCTTTGACTCTTCTATAATCACGAGTATGAAGCTCGTGTATTTTTACGTAACAAAATTCATGCTATTTTCACGATATTCGGTTGGATAATATTGAATAAAAGCATAAATTGCTAATTATTATTATAGTAAATTATGATGACGTTAGATATATGTATTTAGCGTATTAGTATCTTGCCAAACAAGCCTAATGTTTAGTCAAGTGTAGGGCAACATACTGGACCTAGCTATTATTACCTCGTAAAAAAATAAATAAAAAGAAAAATATTTTATATGAAGAAAAAAGGATCTTCTCAGTTAAGATCGTGTTCCGATCCGGTGGCAGTGTAAAAAAATGTAGTAACTGACAATTTGTATGTTCCCCCATAGGTCTATACAAAATAACGACATATTAGTTCATTATAGGCATTGACGAATCATTTAATATGATGTCGAATCGATTTTAAAAATGTCTAAGATACCGTAAGAATTAAAAAATATATATTAATATAAGTTTTAACACAATTTACGCAAGCGGCCTACATTTTATGAGCGCTTATTTTTTAAATATCTTTTTTATGACCAACCAGCATAAACCACTAAATTTTATCTCTCGCAGATTTTTATCTTTGTAACCGTTACATTCCATTTCTATTTATTCTGCTCTAGCATTTTCTGAATGGCTTCAAAATTGGCTCTTCTCGACTTAAATTGCGAACGATGAAGCAGGCTTGGGTCAAGGTCTAGAATCTTTTAATCAAGCGGAGGCCTTCGTGATGTAGGGCGGCCGGATAGTCAGTCCGGTTACCTTTATTGTGTGTACATAGGGAAAGGAAATAGGAGGAATATAGACCCGAGATTGTATTTATAAAATACTAGCTTCGCGCCTATTTTCGTCGATTCGTACCGGTGTTTTTTTATATAAAAGAAGGAAGTAGCAAACGAATATGCAGTCCACCGCAGGATAAGTGGTTACTGTCGCCCATGGATGGAAGCAACTTCACATATAACTGGAGATCTATCGAAAGTCGATCACAGATGAGTTGCTACTCCCATGGACTAAGATGGTCACCTCATATATAAGTGAGCCAGTAACTACACCCTTTTACCGAAACACAGGAACTGTTTCACGCTAGAAAAAGGTGTGGCGATGGTACTTCCCCGGTCGAACTATAATAGTTCTACCACCTGGAAAATGTGGTGTATTCTCAGTTTCAAATCACTATAATCACTTACATTTTGCTACTAGTTTTATTTTACTTAACTGAGTATAATATAAAATTTCATTTTAAATCGCTAATTTATTCGCTTGAGATTGTTTTGTCTTAGATCCATGATGTAAGCAAATCTCTCATTTCACTTTATTTATACAGATCAACATCTACTCACTTTAACCGTGTAATTAAAGTGAAATATCAAAGAGAAAAAACTGTTCTTACAGCATCTTGCTTCAGTCTTTAGTCTCGAGCCCTAACTGCGATGCATCTGTCTTATTGATTGGTCAAATAAATGTTACCTTACCGCTTAAGACTTACCGCTTATCAGCTCCTATCGCTTGACCAACTGTGCTTAACGCTGCTGCTAAAACGGCAATCTAGCTGCACGAGGAATATTTAATAGTTTAAGCATCTATACAAACGCGTTTGTTTACGCGTTTGTATAGATGCTTAAACTATTAAACATTGACAGATTGTTCTAATAAAATTAAACACGTATGGTTCGTCAGTCGCTCAAGCAACACTCCACGTGCATGGCTTAAGCAACTGTTTTGTAAATTAAAAAACATTAAAGTAGCTTTAAGAACAGCCTGAAATACATTTTTTTTTTTTTGCTTTACGTCATCATTCTATTCTACTACTCATAGTTCTACCATTTAAAGATCCAGCCATAACATGACTATTATGTACGATAGAAGAAAGTATTCTAAAAATGTACGGGTTTTAGCGTTAAATCGAACAGAAGTCTTGCCTAGGGGGGCTGGTCGGTCAACCCCATCGTAATCGCTCGTAAAAGTACCTCTAACAATGGCTACCTACGTAGGTAGTTACGACATATCGCACAAGCTACCCCTGACAGCCGGAAGGGATTTCATGTTGTGTTGGATAGGTTAGGGATGCATCATTTGCATTGTGTGGGGCTGATTGTATATCTATGCGTAATTAAAACTAAAGTTACAAACTATTTCTGTTTTATCGCAAAAGAAGCAAATGACATAGGAAATGTGTTAATTTGAGAATGTCGATTACATACGTAATGCATAAAGTTAAGGAAATTAACATTAGAAATATTATTTATATTTTTTTTCTTTTTTTTTGGCAATTTTGAACCCGAATTATTATAATGGTTTTTTGGGCAAAGTGCATTATGAACACTAAATCAAGTTGAATTAAACTATCATAAAATCTGTGTATTATTTATTAACAGTATAAACAGCAATGTGTATAGCCCACAGCTACACCCGTTTAGGTCACATGTCCCACAGCAAATATCCTGTGTTTTAGCTTATCCAGGTCATAAACTATCTGTATGCAAAATTTCATCCAAATTCAATCAGTAATTTGTACGCGAAAGAATAAGAAGCATCCATCCATCCTCACAAACTTTCAACTGTATGAAATCATTGAGATATCATCATACATTATGACTCACAGCTACAAGATCTTGGAAATAAGTGACCATTTAGTGATATATATTATATGTACCTAATATTATTAACCTGAAGAGTTTGTTTGTTCGGTTAGACGCGCAAATCTCGGAAACTATTAACAAAATGTTTTTTTAACATTTTTCTACACGCTACATAAAATCACGCTGTTTTGTGTTTGTTTTTTTTATGTCATACCTGATAAAACCACAGGCACATCTAGTCAGAGATACAATTGCAAATAAAGAACAGTTACCTACAGAAAACAACTTATTTTAAACTAACCTACTCAGAACCGTAGTTAACCGTGGATATGAATAAAACTGTGTGGATGTTGGGACCCTTCGTAACGGCACCCTCGGATGACCGCTTACCTCTGTTTAAACATCTGTTGGTCTACGATATTATCGTCCATTTATAAAGAAGCCGGTTTTAAATGCATCACAATAGAGGCCAATAAATGAAATCTAAATAATAGAGTTATTTTTACTAAACTAGTTTTAACATGGTTCCTAAACAATTCACAGCCTACAAAAATTTCTTACCTGTGAAGTTTAGTGTTTAGTGCGTGAGAATTAACCAAAAACTGTTTAAAAAAGGCAATAACAATCAACTTTTTTTCACTATTTTGACTTACCTTTCTTTTCTATCTACCTAGTTAAGAATTAAAATTAAAGATACTTTATCCTTAATTGTAGTATAATTATTGCTGAGTTTTTTTAATGTATACTTACAAATAAAAATAAAATAAAAAAGACTTACTATTTTGCTATAAACGGACCTTAACGTAATGATAAAGACGGAGGGTAAATTAGGTGTT
Source organism: Cecropterus toxeus (assembly GCA_018249875.1). NCBI lineage: Eukaryota > Metazoa > Arthropoda > Insecta > Lepidoptera > Hesperiidae > Cecropterus > Cecropterus toxeus. Next base: position 7,229 of record DWNE01010591.1, read on the forward strand.
AGTATATAATTTGGTCATTGACTTCTATGTTGAGCACGTGCCCATTCCAACAGTTAATCTACCCTCGTAATATTGTCTGAAGATTTAATTTAATCATAGATTCTTTATTGATGACCTACGTGGCGGAGCGGTTACTAATGGTCTGACACGCTGTGGGTTCCGGGTTCGATCCTCGGCCAGACAGACATTTGATTGAAGATTTCTGTTCTAGGTCTGGGAGTTTGTGTATCCATGGCATCCACGGCATAAAGAATAATCCTAGTGTGAGACTATGAGTGTAGAAAGCGTTTATCGTTTACCGTTTTTTATTTGTCACATTTTATACTCTATATTCATATAATTATATTGTGTCATATATTACGCCCGTTCCGAAGCTATTTTGAGCATTTTCGTATTTTTTTATAATTTCTGGCCATCTACACATACGTGGTAAAACCACAAACACACACATAGAGGAAGATCTGCAATCTATTATAATTATGTGGAAATAGATTTTTGTATAGATACGTTCTACGACTACTACGTTCTACTATTGAGTAATTCTTATATTTCATTCTTGTTATCATTATATTTATACTAATATGATGTTTACTGTGATTTATTGTAATAACTAATTTGATTAAGTCTTGGAATTAGTCTAGAATGAACAAATAGGCGTTAACAGTAAATTCGCAACCATTTTGTAATCAACCCAGACGCTAGCCACAACTTCCCTACCCACTAAACTCTGCGCTAGTTTTACCCAAAAATATCAATTTTGCAGGACAGTCTGTTACGAGTCTGTCGAATCATCGACTCCTGTGGCGGTGCAAATTTCCATGGACGATGTTGACAACTTCCAATCAGTTAGCCTGTCTACCTTATCGTTAGGTACATATATATGTATAAAAATACTGCAATTTAAATATGGAATTAATTTGTTGAACGTTTTGTTTATATAGACAAGTGTTTATATAGTATATTTATATACTCATATTTAAATGTCTTTTTTCTTTCGGAGACGCTTTATTCCAATGTCTTCTATGAAATGTTGGCGTTACCTACAAGTACCTACGAAAAAAAAAAATTTAATGTTTGAAATATATTTTAAATCGACTTTAAAAAGGATGAGGTTATCTTATATCTATCTAGATGAAAAAAAAAAATAAAACAAATAATAAATATTAAAATATCCGATTCACTTCATTCCGTACTTATCATTTCTGAGACGACAAATAAAATTTGTCATGTACTTATTTCAACTTTAATATCAAAAAATATATCGCCATATTACTTAACATCATAAAACATGTGTAGCACAGTCAAATGACTAAGTTTTAATAGTATAATAATAAGTACTATATGTTACTTAAGAAAAGTGTCTCTTATTTTCGTTACCACAACTTGGCCACCTCGCTCACCTAACTGGCAACAACTAAGAAACTTGTGATGTACTAGTCAAGGGATATTCGGGTATATTTCCCGGGGGCACTATGAGCACGATGGGGTATAGGCGGGATCGGGGAATGCACTCGAACGTGCAATGGGATTCCGGGATCACTTCAGGACAGCGGAGGGAACGGAACGTGCCTAGTTGAATGGGGACGTCGTACTTAAGTATTGTTATGCCAATTGTATAGTGATTGGGTGATTGCCGATTTGACTTCTTTTGTTGGAACGTAACAGAGAATGTTAGGTTTGAATGCACCTCATTTGAACTGCATTTAAACTACGTAATGTAAACTACGTATTTACTTTTTTTTTTACTTAAAATAACACATTCTTTTTAAAGTGATTTAAGATGTCATTTATGTATAGTTATACTTATCTTTTTGATATACCTATACCTGCTATTAAAAATATTGCTTACCATTGTCAGTGACTAATGTATGTGCTTTAAAAAATTTGAAGCGTAACATCAAATTAACATTCTTGAAATGGATTGTGCTATCTTTATTTTGCATAGGCCTATGGGGACACTTGCAAATTGTTAGTCACAATATTTTTTCTTACACTACCACCGGATCGGAACACGACCTCAACTGGAAAGATCGGGCAAGAAACTCAGCGGGTTTGTCTTTTTTCTGTCTATTATTTGGTATTTTTCATTTTTTTAGATATATGTTTCTAACTTTCTATGCAGGATTGAAATCAAAGGTCATTGAACCTATCGCTTAGAGTAACAGAGAGCGGATATTTAAATAGTTTTTATTAGTTAATATAGTAGTATAACGTCAAAATACCACTAATGGCTTATTAATGTTATCATTAATGTAGCAAGTACATTAACAGTATGACAGATTTATGGAATATGCTGCATGTTAATTGTTTTTACCGTATAGGTCTGTTGTACTTTATGGTAAAAATTACCATAATTACAATTACATAGAAGCTAATCACCTAAGTCTTGTATTCCCAGTGGAGGTTTACGCGGCGTGTCATGTAGTGAATCTAGTCGACATGTTGCGTGACGCCGTACAACGCAACGAATGCACGTTAAATATAACGCACGGTGACGTGACAAAGCTGTAATGTTTATGTAACTGGGCATAATAAAGAATAAAATAGGTACATATTTATCTCATACTAGCTGAGTCGGCTTTGTCTGGTCGTAACTATAAATTTTAAATTCAAATTGGTAAGACTGACAGCTATGTCAAACGCCATAAGGTTAGGTTTTGCTGTTTTTAAGCTAACCATACACGCGTGATGCTACGACCAAGGGAAATAGGGATTTATATATATAGATAGTGAAATTGAGTATAAGGCTGAATTTGTCAAATTTACTTTTTATACCAAAATTGTAAGAAAAGCGGAGATGTATCAATAATCTCCGTTTAAAAAATGATATTTGACGCCGAATTGCGCAACGTTTACTCGTTGTATATAACGCACATAAAAATGCAACGCAGTTTGCAATGTTGCAGTTGAGTTTGCAGTTTGCAATGTTGATTTAACAGGGCATAATACATAAAATGAAATAAAACTTTTTAACAAAAAATAGAAACCGACTTCCATGTCACCAAAAAGCAATAAAATAATTTAAATATATG
>DWNE01010592.1:0-10260 GCA_018249875.1 Cecropterus toxeus
ATATTTCTGTCTGGCCGGGAATCGAACCCGGGACCCATTGCGCGTCAGACCGGTATGGTTACCGCTCGACCACGCGGTTCGTCATTATACGAGCTATTACGAGCTAAAAAGTAGTATCAATAGATTCAGAAAGAAGTACAACGCCGATTAGGTAATTGTAGCGCCGACAAATGCTTTCGCAACCCATTTTCATTTCATCAAGTCTCAAATCACAACAAATCTAAAAAAGCTTGGGCCGCGGAGTATAAGCTGCAATAATTAATCAATCAATTTCGAAAAATTACAAAAGCTTTACAATTTTTTTTAATCGTTTAAGTGAGCAACCGCACTTATACATCGAAAGGCAACAATTGCTACGTTAGAAATAGATGCCACAGTACCAGTGGTAGTAGTTGATCTAAAAAATCCATCTAAAAAATCCATCTATCTAAAAAACTACTCCATCTAAAAAATCTCCAGATACTTCATCTAAAAAATATAAATGAGAAGGGTTAAAGAAAACAAAAATAATAATCATTTTGACGTCATTTATTCATAAAGACAATTTTAATAAATGAACGCACTAAATTACAATAATTTGAGATATGTCACTTAGATATATTCGGTGGTGGTCATTACGTCGCTCAACATTAGATATCAAACATAAATATTGGTGTTATATTATCAATATTTTACTAGCTGTTGCCCGCGACTTCGTTCGCGCAGACTATCATAGAAAACATTACAAATATTTAATTACGTGTCCCCTTATGGGGTGGAATATTAAGAAATCCGTTCCTAACGGGTGCCTTCATCACAAAATGAATACTGTCCAGAATACAAATATTCAACTGGTTATCCCCCTAGGGGTGAAATATCAAAGCATCCTTTCCCAACATGTTACTCCATCAAAGAATGAATACTGTCCGGAATGCAAATATTCAACTTCTTATCCCCCTAGGGGTAGAATATCATAAAATAAACATTGTCCAGAATACAAATATTGAACTTTATGTCCCCCAAGGAGTGGATTTAAAAAAATCCTTTTTAGTGGATACACCAAAAAAATAATAATGTCAAAACATGGTTCTTTGGCAGTTTAGCATCTGCAACGTTCAGACCGGTGTGAGTATCTTTTCAATTTATTCCAGGGCCTCCTTATGCCCTTTAGAATAGAGTGACAAAAATGTGAAAAAAATTCAGTGTCTACCTGACCATTTTGCAATAGAATTCAAGTAATAACAGAAGTTGTAAAAAAAGTTACATATACCTAACTAATAACTTTTCAAAACGTGTACACAATGTACACACGTGTACACAATGTACACACGTGTACACAATGTACACACGTGTACACAAATTCTATGTCTGCATTTTAAAGAATTTAGACGTTATTATACATCGTAATAAATAGTGTACGACACAAGTTATTTATTTACTAATAACCATAAATAATGATAACGTCTTTACTTTGAAAAGTCGCTTAAAAATATCTTGGACATTATATTAATGTTCTCCTGAAATATTGAATTTTTTTTTAATATGTAAATAACCTATAAACAAAAAATAATTTTGTTACATAAATTTGTTTGTCCTCATTGCTTTGTTGTTCTTATTCGGTAAACAGCATGCTATGAGGATATTTGGGAAAAATCCGTTATCATAAAGATAAATAGTAATAATAATGACAATTTGATTTAATTATCAGATATGTATAGTTTGTACATAATATACATAACAAAATCTTGCCTTTTCTAATGCTTATTCCTTTACTTTTAATATTTTTTTAACCTGCAACATATACAGCAGTAGATAATTTTAGCATTTAAAATGGGATTGGATAAAATAAATATTTCAATAGGCATTACATTGTAGTAAAAACACAGTATTTTTTCTTAATTATAATGCAGCGACTTTTCACTACTCACCCAAAGATGGCGTTAGTTTTATTTACACTTCAAATATAAATCATTAAAATGATATAAATGTAAACTACTAAAATGATAAAATGCATGATAAAGGCATTAAAACGGGCCTCATCCAAAGTCATTTCCATCCATCCCATCAGCAACATAACACCACCACCTTTGAATTATAATTATAATAATTATTATTATGTATAATATAATAATAAGCTACAATACTTTACTCTATTGTATTAAGTTCAATGTTACTGGAAGACAAATCGTATGGCATATAATATTTAGTACAACATTATTTATTTTAAATTTAAATGCACCGATATAATATGTACGTAATGCTACAAATTATCGAGGAAAAAAATTCTACAGAAGTCCAATACAAAATATTAGGAAAATAGTATTTAATCTCATCTAGATAGAAAACGTCTCAGAAACATTTAAGATTTCTTAAAATGAATTAAAATTACGTTAAAATACAATAGATTGAAGATCTTGGAACCGATAGCGTAGCTATTCGTAATATCAAAGAACGATCCGCGTATTTACATGAGATGAAAAAGCGTAATCATATTGTATTTATAAATGTATCGAAAAATCCAAGGAAGTAGATATAAAAAAGGGAGAATGCCTTCGACATTCAGAACTGGAGATCGCTGTTTACTGAGATAAATCGAATCGTAGGAATAACAAGAAATGTCAATAGCGTCATTGAAGATTGGAGTAGCAAACTAGCATGTAGTCCACCAGATGGTAAGTGGTTACTGTCACCCATGGGCATCTGTAAGTAACTTCATATAAAACATGGGTTCCATCTGAAGTAGATCACGAATGCGTCGCTACTCCCGGGGACTAAGGACGAGGTCTAATCACTTCCAAATGGAATGCAAAAAGGACGATAACGTCCTGAAATACGCTTTTGCGCTTTTGAGAGCAGATTAGTCCTTTTTCTACCACGAAATCGTGGATTTATATTCACGTCACGATGGAATTTCGTTTTTACTCGATAGATTTTAGTAACTTAATTTTTCAAAATTTTTAATTCATTCTTTTCGTCCTCACTTTGCAAGGGGTGTGATATGTATATCAGTAAAACTTTGTGACATAATATGAAAATCTTAATAACTGCTTTGTTTTATCCAAACATGTATAAAATGTATCCAAACATGTATAATATATAATTAAAATCATGAAATTGCAAATACTTAATTTTGATATAAAGTTAGACTTGCCAGTTCTGAATGTTAAAGTGATAGCATACTTCGGCAAAATGAAAGCAAACTTATTTACAGCGAAGCGAGCGTAGAAAGAAGTGAGGACTATATAACTAACTTAAGCTAAAACTCTACTTCATACAAATAAGATATAAACTTACATTGAACAATCACATAACATCTCACATTGAAACTCGCACTTTCACTACAATGATGTAATTGCAAAAAGTTGTTCGTAAAGTTGCATTTCATTGAGTTTCAAATCAAAACGATTCTAAATGTTTTCACTTCAAAAACACTAAAAGAGACAAAATATGAAGCATCATGGATTCCTGTTTAGTTACTGAATCAGTTTTAATGACATAATAAATATAAGTTTCATTAACAGAAAGTGAAAAAAAAAAATAAGAGAAAATGATATCATTTGCAAGTTTCACCTTTACTTTACTTGGACTGGAAACGATTTTCCATATCACTCTGTTTTCAAAATTATTTTCTCAAAACTCCTTTTTCTTTTTTTTCTCCAGTTTGACTCTTTGTTAGATGCATCTTGTATCTTTGGGGACAGAAGAAGCGCCATCAGATTCAGCGGAAATCGAAGGCATCTACGCCTGATTAACCAATTCTATGGGTACATGGACTTTTCACATTTACATCATTGTAATATTAAAAGTGTGAACTTATATAAATTAAACGATATGCTCAATAATTGATGAGTATTTAAACAAAAGGCTCACGACTTAAGCATTTACACACAGCGCATCTTAATAAGCAAAACCTGGATACTAGTATACGTATAGATAAACATATATTGTTAAATATATATTTACTAACCTCTATACAAGAAATAATTATTTTAAGCTAAAAAGAAGGAGCTTATTGAATAAATGGAAGTCAAAATATGCCAAATTATATCATCTTAATCCAGATGCCCTTAATTCAGCGTTGGATAAAAATATTTAAATGGAAGTTTGAGAGGTAGATAGAAAATCATAAATAATATATTGCTTAATTAGAATTAATGTAAAAATCTGGTGTGGTTTCATTTTAAACTATCAGTCTCTAATCTAACATTACTGGATATTGTGTGATATGTAACATGTTCATGTTACAAAGTAGAATTTAAATGAATACGCAGCAAAAATCACGCATATGTAATTACTAGCCGTGGCCTGCGATTTCATCCGCTACCACATAGGAAGAATCAAACATAGCGTGATGGAGTAGCCTATAGCGTTCATCAATAAATGGGATAATAACCACAAAAATACAATTCGAAATCGAATCAGTAGCTCAGATTAGCACTTTCAACCAAAGAAACACACTTCTTAGCTTTATAATATTAATATAAAAATATAAAATGTCATTGGATTATTTAAATAAGTATAGATCTAACATAAGGAGGTACAACAATTAAAACAAGTTAGGAGTAGGGCGCTTCCTCAAACGCTCCGCGTATTAAGACGTGCAATAAAACAAGTAGTGAAGTCTAGTATTTTGGGCATAAAGTATTATAATTCCAGTACATCAAGTACCGATTACTTATCGCTAAAACAACACTTGTAAATATCCAGGTTTTGCGCACAATACAACATCAATACAGCCATATGTCGCAACGACGGCGTTCAATTAAAAAATTACTTATTGCTTTTACACGTAATATCTCCATAATTATACAGTGTCCTATGCAAATAATTTATAAATAATTTCCATTATAATTACATATACTGAGTCGATAAATTATATTATTATCATCTGATATGCACTAGATATATGCACTATGAATAGTTAACAATTAACGAAAGGCGATTTACACTACGTTCTTCGCCAAATAATTGTCGATTCTCATAATCTAACAGATTATCAGTTATTGTAAACCATAACGTATGTACTGTAAATACGAGTATTCGCCGACTTAGGCACTATTGATTCGGCGGAGCGCTTTTAATGCATGTCAAGTATCACAAAGATAGTAACGCCATCTTCATTACTGAACCAGAACCGTCATAACTCACTTGTCCCTTAGATTCATACAGGGAATATCACGAAGATAGTAACGCCATCTTTATTACTGAACCAACATTACTGAACTTTGAAACAAACGGTCTCACATGTCAGTCATTCGCATTGAAAATAATGACACAATACGCTCTCGCTTAGACATTTCTTACCGCTCCGCTTATATATCCGCTGATAGTAGCATCCGTTTTTACTATTAAGCCGCCATTTTCACACAATTTTATACTGTAGCCGAAACATATAACGACTATCCGACAAAAGCTTTGAGCACAGGGCTGTCGGCGCCGAAAACCGGTTTTCAACCTACGCGATCCTTTACACACGTAATACAAAACTCTAGCCTATGGGATACTTGGGGATATATGAGGATTAAATACATTTTTACAATAATATCAACCATCAACAACATTTTAAACAATTTTTACGTCGTACTTATTCGATTGCTCAATCGCGAAGTAAATTGCATAATAGCTAAAACACACATCCGACACGACTTTGCTACGTGTCACACTGCGACGTCGTGTCGTATCGTGTCGTCTAAATTTACGTACGATGTTCAGCGTAAAAATAAATTAATAAAAATACATTTTTAAAGAACAAGCTTTCATTTTCTAGTCCGCCATCTTAGAGAGTTTATTGTCTATTGTCGCCATATTGGACAAACCATTTATTTCAAACGATTGAGCTCGAATTGTGAATACACGTTTGTTTCGATTGTTTAGTGACGTAATTTTAAATCCAATATGGCGAACACCTTAATATGGCGAACCAATTACTTTTTGTCACCCCCATGGGTATCAAATAAGAAAGTTTTCTGAGAAATCACGCAAAACACAAGCGTTACCAAAAAACTTGTTATTAACGAAATTTTTTTAGTAAATTTTTGTGAACACGATGTATTACGTAGATTTCCATGACACGATGTCGCATATACGACGTCGCAACGTTTCACGATATATCGTATCGTCATATCATTTATCGTATGCGTTTTATCCTTAACAATTAAATATCTTATTGAACCATTACAGCTGCAAGTGTAAATATATTCGTTTAAATTTAGTACGCAAATGTATGTAGTTTAAATATAGTATAATATTTATCATATCATGTCATATCATGTCATATCATGTCATAGAGAGATATAACCTTTCATATTTGTTTATCGATATGTCAAACAAATTTGTTTTCTGCATCAAAAATAAATATTTGTGCGATGAAGTTAACAACTTTTTATTAATTATAATTATAATATATAATATAATCTTTAAATTATTAACATTTTAGGCTACCGTTCTATGGATATAATTGGCATTTACTTGAAACTTGTACCTATCTGATCTTAAATCTAACACTCCCGATCTGAACTCTGAAATTATCCAACGAAACGAAAATACAAAACTATAGCCTAAAATAATACGGAAATCATTTTCTTTTCTTCAATATAATTATATGTTTTAAACCAAGTTAATTTACAGCACTTATAAATCAGAAGAAAAACATTTTTAAAATTTAAAAATTAAATTAAAAATAATTGTAATATTAATAAATCAAACGACAAGCCAATAATTAAAGTATTGTCAAAGTTTTCAGAATCATCATTTTCATAAATCGTTATGATTAATCATTTTTCCACTTTCGAGATAATAATGATATTGATAATCAAGATGAAGAATATAAATATAATAATCTAGTTTAGCAAAAATGATCGATCGAATTATGGAACACCTACATCATTTATAAAATGGAACTTGTTATATATCTAAGACTAAATACACAATCGTATGAGCAAGAAGAACAGGGATTCCACCTGAAGCCGTTAACAGATGCGTTGCTACGAGTGAGAACTTAGATGATCGTGTTATATCTATGTAAGTCAGCTCGGTCGACACCCTTCTACCGAAGTTAAAAGAACCGTTTCACGCTAAATATATTTCTGTAATTGATGGCTTCCTGATCGAACCATACTGGTTCAACATCATTTAGGAACAGTTAGTGATTGAGTAACAAGATCAGGAGAATATGGATTCATCTAAATTGACTACATTCTGAGCGGACCAAGGTGATCTTGGTCGTACGACTGTATATTCAGCTAACTCACATCATCAACACATAGAATTCACAAATAAACAGCTTAACCACATCACAGACCGTCATTCATGAACAAATTATAGGCAATATTAAAAAAATATAAACTTTTATAATTTTCGTGTCCGTCATCAAATTAGTGTTGCTAATCTTGAAGATGTCTCAAATTTGTAACGCCTAGTATGTTTCTACCATACCACCCACTCCAAAGTAGAACACTGTAATCCACAACACGGGTTTAAGGCAGAAATAGGTTATAGTTTAAGGTCATAATACCTCCCAAGTCGAATCATGAAGCATTCTCCTCAACTGTCTTTCATTTATAGGGAGACTTATACAATGTTCTTGACGTATTTAAAATGATAAATTTCTGTGTAGTTCAGTACATCCACTTCTTTTATGGGTTATTCGGTCTGTGATGACACATACAGCCTTTAAGAAGATCAATCGCACACTGACGCTATTTAAGTAATATTAATTGTAACAAGTTAATGTATAGATGTTACTAACTAAATTTATTATCCATATTGATAATGGATTTATCATTCCTCATTTAATAGGACCTATTACAATTTTATCAATGGTGTCAATCATTAATCAAACTTGAGTAAAAGTTTTGAAGAACCATATGTTCTACAAAACCCACAATTTAATATGTTTATTTTTAAATCATTAAAAAATATAATGAAGTAGATGATAAAAATAAAATTGATAATTATGATAATAATCAAATTTAAAATATTATGTAATATCCGCTTAATCAATAGAATCAATTTATCACTTCTCAGAGGAGTAACTATATGAAGCTACAATATTGTCATAATTCTGCAAAAAAATCACACGTCAATCATTGATCATCTTAAAGTTAAAACAAACATTTTGCCTTTAACCAAAGTAAATTCAGAAAAAAACCACCTCATTCCATTGTGTCGTACTGCACTTTCTTCACCTTCAAGTAACGCCAGATGGCGTAGCCAACGAGGGTGCCAGCGGTTGCTATCGCCAGGGCCGCTCCAACTGCGACAGGGGCAGCTTCAGACCTCGCGCGGGTCGCATCTGAACAGTGCCATGGAGGGCCAAACTCTCCGTCACGTTTGAACATGAAGGCTTGAAGACGCATTTGGCGGAGGTAGAGCTTCGCGCGATGGGCGACGTTTGAGTTGCTGAAAAAAAACAATTATACTCGTTTTTATGTAATAATCAGCAGAGAGCCCAATTTTTTTCATGTGAACATGTGAACTGATTGCTCGTTTCATACATCCACCAATCTTTTTAAGTCCACTGCTAAGGTCCCCTAATCCCTATTATATCCCTTTACCAAAATCACAGCAACTGTCAAGCTTGTTCAGGACTTAGAAAAAACTTGCTGCCACCAAGGTACTTCTACGTTGTACCCACTATCTTTGCCTCAAGTCACGTTAAACCTGAACGCATCTTTACAATACAGCTCTGCCATGAGACAAATATAAGCAGATCTACTTTTCGTAAAATCTGTCTTTTGAAGTTTCAGATTTATTGTTCGTAACACCACCTACACACATCCTTACACTTTCTGTAGTGATAATAATTATATATTTTTTCCACTGGCATATTTTTTCTTCCACTTAGAGAGCTGGTTAAAAGTGAAGTACACGCATGCTTAGGAATTTACAAAGATTTTCGATTAGTTCTTACCCAGCATCTTCCTCTGCCATTTCGACAATAGTCTCGTCTGGGCAGAAGAAGGACTTCCCGACTGGAGTGGGAAACAGCAGAGCTCTAGGACCCGTGGTCAGTGTGACTCGACGGCCTTGCTTCGCTGCGTGCTCCAGGATCCTTGCACTGGAGTTGTAGGTCAGTTTCAAACTGTCTGCGTACCAGCGTTCACCACCTGGAGTCTGGAATGGCGATATTAATGGGTTTCGAGCTGAATGACATAAAATTATCAAAAAAATGTTTCCATGACTCTAAACAATTTTATTGAGTAGGTGTTGAAGTAAATTTTGATGTTTTGTTACTTATTTTAAAGGTAGGTAAACCCTATGTGGTTCGACTATGAAGCCGCCACCATCACTGCCAAAGCGCTGGTGTATTCTGGTCTGAAGGGTAAGAGCGACATACTTATCAGAGACACTTCACCTAATTCTTCAGGTGTACCAACGCATATGTGGCCAATCTCAAATAGGAATTATCCTATCTTTGGTTGATTAAAGGTATCGATAGACTAAAATAGCCACTTAACGAAATTGACAGATATATCTGTCACAATACGTTTCTTAGGAATATCAAAGCATCAAGGACTCATTTCAGGGCAACTTTCAATTCAATTTTAAGTAGAAATAAAATGAGATATCATCATCATGAACTGCTCATTTACTTGAATATCACGACTGGAACAATTTATTTTCTCACCTTCGCGAAAGACCACTCCAAGGAAAACTCCTTAAATGACAAGATCAAGGTTTCCGCGTCAGATTCTTTGCACGCGCCGGCCACATTTGCATTGTTAGGAACAAACGTGTTGGCGTCCTGGAAACATAAAGACGATATCTCTTATCAAAATCGAGATCCAACTACTTTGGAGACCACAATTACACCAAAGTCTAGTCTGGAGCAGTTTCATGTAAAAACAATAATGAAAGATGTGGATGTCGGCTGACTTACATATGAGGCGAAACACTAGTCCTCAAAAATGACAAGACATCTGTGATCGGCTTCAGACAGCAGCATTCTTTAAATGGTCACAGATTTCCATTTCCATTTAATAAAATAAATAAATAGCACGATTATCAATAGTGGGACGTAATGGATTGCGTCCTTAATGCATTATTGTTGATTGACTTTATATAAAACTCTTGTTCTATATGAAGTTGTTTACAAATGTCCATGGGCGGCTGTGGCCACTTACCATCAGGAGGACTGCATGCTCGTTTGCTACTTCAATCGTATAAAAAAACTTACCGCGCGTTCGTTAAGTTTCGTAAGGTAAGATATATCAAGGAGGGCGTCAACGGTCAACAAAATACATGTCTCTCCGCCGCTGCCTTGCAGACGGTACGTGGCCT